>PVIW01003393.1:0-169829 GCA_004026585.1 Noctilio leporinus
CTGACTTCTCAGCCCTTTATACCAAGGCCTGAATGAGTCTGGGATAGCTGCACTAAAGTGGGACACAAAGCCTTGGGAAGGCGTGAGGTGGGCTGAGGTGAGGTGTTTGAGGACTCTGCCAGGTTATTCTGGGAATGCCCACTTGGAGCCTGGCTGGGCTGGCCTGACAGCAAGGTTCAGGATTGGATGCCTTTTTGCCAGAGGTTTTCAAAGACTGGATTATTCAGGTTTGGAGCATTCTAATTATGTACTTTCATTAACATTAAAATTAACTTAGTTTCTTTTATCTTAAAGTGCCTGAGGGATCCTGTCATTAGCTTCCCTGCCTCTCTTAGGTAACAATGGCCAATCAGCTTTTTAGTGCAGTAGGGGGGACTGCATGGAAAGAAACCCTTTAGCAAGGCTATCTGTGACAGCCAAATTCCTCTCATAATGTGAATTCCCTGGGTTTCATGTGCTCCAAATTCCTAAATTCTTTTTTAAGGCTGGGCTTCCCTATTATAAGGAATCAGTAAAGCTGTGTTCAAAGGAAAGAAGCAGATACTGGGTTGGCAAGGAACTTCTGTGGGAGTACTGCTGCTTCTCCGGCCCTATCCCATACCCCTCGCCGGAAAGACTGGTAGCTTTTTTTGCATTATTAGCTGCCACTAAAGCAGATTCTGACTGAGCTTCATTTCTGAACCATTGTTGAGTCTCTGATCAGCTGCGGGGCTGGGAAAAGTCAGGAACAGTGTTCCAAGCTCATGCCTCCCTGAGCCATGGTTAGTAAGTGGCCTGGCTCTGTTGGCCTTGGTCTGCCCCAGAGTCCGGCATCCTTAGGGGTGGGGGTTGCTAGCACAGCACTGGCCATGACTGAGGAGGAACGGTGCCGGTGTTGAGCCCTTCATGAAGCCAAGCTGCCTGAAAAGCCTATGAACTTGGCTGAGGGTCACCTAGCAGCCTGGTTAAATAGCTAACAGCAATATAGAAGCCAGCTCTGCTACCCAGCTGGCTGCTCTTCCCTGGTCCTCCACCACCTTCTATCTGCCCATTATAAGCAGTGAGCTCTGTCCCAGGTTGTGTTTAGTGGAGCGGAGAGACCAGATTGCTTTGTGCAACACACAGGGTCCCTGTCCCACATTTGATGTGTTCTTGCATGGGGCCACGACCTCAGGCCAGGGATGAGTGTAAGAACTCTAAAGGCATTGCCAGCTTGAGACCCTGAGGAGAAAACTTGGAGCCCCAAAAAGACCTCTCTTAAGACTTCTGCAGAAATGCAGAGGTGCCTGCTTGAGTCACATGCACGTGTGTGCATGTGCCCATGGTAAAAGACCAGGCTGGGAGAAAGTGATGTTTCTTTTTTCAAATATGGCAAGAAGGCCCATTCTAGCCACGCCTGAAGTCAGTTGCCCTGTGAAGTTAGGCCCTTGAACTGAGGAATTCTTCACTTAAGGCCCCATTCCTGGAGGTATTCACTTGGGTAGAGGCTGTGAGATGATCATCGGGAAGCTTGGGGGTTAATGGGGAGGCTGTAGGTTCGATGGCATGTAGTGCTCAAAGTCTAGGCTTCTAGGTCTTGGCTCAAATATTCATTCCAGCATAATCTCAAACTTGGCCCTTGATAGTTTAAACGGTAAAGGAAAATAAATACTGGTTCATATGAAGAAGTCCAATGGAAAAGACATCCTTTGGTTCTTTTTCCCTTGCTTCCTTCTACATGCTGTCTTCTGTCCAACTTCCCTAATGGTGGCCAGTCACTCCTGGGACACCTTGCTTCCTTTCTCACACCCAGGGGTCACCTGCAGACCTCTTTTCCAACCATAGATCAGCAGCTGTGCTTTATTCCAGTTGGAAGGTATGGGTCCATCTCTGAACCAGTTGCTGAGGCCCCTGGCACCCCTTATCAGGAAGAAAGATCAGTGTATTAAAGGGCCAGCATGCACTTTGGTCAGACCTGGGTTTCACTCCCAGTTTTGCCACTTCTAGCTTTGTAACTTGGAAAAATCACTTCTCTTCTCAGCTCAGGTTTTTTTTGTTTTTTATTGGCCAGGCCTTGGTTTATATGTCTGATTTATATGGCTTCAAAGAACAGGGAATTGTACTTAAGTGAATTTTAGAAAAATGAAAATTTTGCCATATTTGCCAAATCTTGCCTATTTTTGATGTGTGTGTGTTTTAAAGACTTTATTATTTTTAGAGAGAGGGGAAGGGAGAGAGGCAGAGAGGGAGAGAGACATCGATGTATGGTTGCCTTTCACCTGCCTCCAGCCACAGACCTGGCTGGAGACCTGGCTTGCAACCTGGTTATGTGCCCTGGCTGGGAATCGAACCAGCAACCTTTGGGTTCTCAGGCCAGTGATGTGTTTTTAATGGACAGGATTCTCAATGTATTACTGACTGTCCTGTCCCTTTTTGCCTTATTTTTTGTTGTTTTTGTTTAAATATCAGTTGGTTGTTTTGTTTATTTAGGCATCATTGGTTGTTTCTTGTGCGTGCACTGACCAGGGGTCCAGCTCGCAGCCTTGGCTCATCAGGGTGATGCTCTAACCTACTGACCTACAGCAAGGCTGATTTTTTTTTTTAACTTTTAATAATTTTTAATTTTTTCATCACAGTTAACATACAATTTTATATTAATTTCAGGTGTACAACCCAGTGATGACGCATTAGGTAACTTACAGAGTGATCATCTTGTTAAATCTAGTATGCATCTAATATCATGCATAGTTACTACAACATTATTGACTGTATTCCCTATGCTATACTTTACATCCCCATGACTATTATGTAACTATCAATTTGTACTTCTTAGTCCCTTCACCTTTTTCACCCAGCCTCATCTCCCATCTGGCAACCGTCAAAATGTTTCCTGTATCTATGGGTCTTTTTCTGGGTTGCTTGTTCAGTTATGTTGTTTTTTAGATTCCACATATAAGTGAATTCATATGGCAGTTATCTTTTTCTGTCTGACTTAGTTCACTCAGCACAATACCCTCTATGTCCATCCATGTTGTTCCTGATGGCTGCTTCCTTTTTTCTTTTATGGTTGAGTCATATTTTATTGTATATAAGTACTACTTCTTTATTCATCTATTGATGGACACTTAGGTTGCTTTCTTATCTTGGCTATTGTAAATAATGCTGTAATGAACATATGGATGCATATGTCTTTTCAGTGTAGTTTTTTGGGTTTCTTTGGCTAAATACCCAGAAGTGGAATTGCTAGGTTCTTCTTTGCCTTGTTAAATATCACAGATACAACAGTGGGATGATAGCCAGAGAATAGGTGAAGGGTCTTTTTAAAAGACCCTTTAATATTCCTTGTAATACTGGTTTTGTATTGTTTAACGCCTTTTGCTTTTTCTTGCCTGGGAAGATCTTTATCTGCTCTTCCATTCTAAACAATAGCTTTGCTAGATAGAGTAATCTTGGCTTGTAAGTCCTTGCATTTTATCACTTTGAATATTTCTTGCCAGTCTCTTCTAGCCTGCAAAGTTTCTGTTGAGAAGCTTCCTTATAGGTAACTGTTTTTCTCTTGCTTTCTAAAAGATTGTTTGTCTTTAGTATGGCTTTTTTAAAAAAATAATTTTTATTTATTTTAAGAGAGAGGGGGGAAAGAGAGAAGGAGACATCAATGTGGTCGCCTCTCTCACACTCCCAACTGGGGACCTGGCCTGCAACCTAGGCATATGCCTTGGTCAGGAATTGAACTGGTGACACCTTTCCATTCACAGGCCAGTGTTCGGTCCATTGAGCCACACCAGGCGGGGCTAATCTGGCTGTTTAATTATGTATCTTGATGTGGGCATCCTCGGGTTCACCTTGTTTGGGACTCTGTGCCTCCTGGACTTAGGTATCTTTTTCCTTCACCAGGTTAGGCAAGATAGGTTCTCAGTTTCCTGCTCTCTGTTGTCTCCTTCTGGCACCCCCAAGATGAATGTTGGTACACCTGAGGTTGTCCTCATGACTCCTTAAACTACCCTCATTTTTTTTGGATTCTTTTTCCTTTTTGCTATTCTGTTTGAGTGTTTTCTGCTTCCTTATCTTCCAAATTCTAATTCAGTCCTCTGCTTCATCTACTTTATTATTAATTCTGTGTAACGTATTCTTCATTTCAGTTATTGTATTCTTCATTTCAGACTGGTTTCTTTTTATGTTTTCCATATCCATTCTTTTTCTTTATTTATTTAATAAATAAGAGTTTATTTTTAGAGAGAGGGTTAAGGGGGGAGAGAGGGAAAGGAACATCATTGTGTGGTTGCCTCTTGCACACCCCCAACTGGGGACGTGGCCTGCAACCTGGCTGGGCATGTGCCCTGACTGGGAATTGAACCAGCAACCCTTTGGTTTACAGGCTGACATTCAATTCACTGGGCCACACCAGCTAGGGCTCTATCTTCATTCTTGTTTCCCATCTCTTTGTTGAAGTTCTCACTGCTCTTCCTTAAGTTCATTGAGCATCTAATAACCAGAACTGAACTATGCATCTGGTAGACCGTTTACCTCCGTTTAGTTCTTTTTCTGGAGTTTTGTTCTTTTCATTTGGGGCATGTTCCTTTGTCTCCTCATTTTGGCCACTTCCCCATGTTTGTTTCTATATATTAGATAGAGCTGCTTCATCTCCCAGTCTTAGTAAAGTGACCTTATACAGTAGGTGTCCTGTAGGGCCCAGCTGCACTGCCTCCTGGGTCACCCTTCTGTTGTAGTTGTGAGATCCGTTTTTTGAATCCCATCTTGAAAGTGGGAGTAATGATCCTGGCCTCCATAAGTTTGGGTTTAAATGAGGTAATGAAGTGAAATACCTGGTACATAGTAAATTATCATCTTTTCTACAAATGCTCCATAAACTACAGCTGTGGTTAAGTCACATATATGAGGGCAAGTGGGCTGCATCAGGTCACTGGGCAGGTAAAAGGCCAGGCCAGATCTGTTTCTTTTTGCTTTGGCTGTGTAGGTTGAGCTAGTTTTCCTTGGAATGGGCATTCTACCTCCTTCCAAAAGAGTATCCAAAAGACACTTGCCTGAGCTGGCCCACAGCATGGGTCTGGCAGGAGGTGAAGGGAAGGTGAAAGTTGCAGCATTTTTAGTGCTATGGAGAGGGCCTAGGCTGTGTCCATCTAAGGGAGTGAAATGTTGCCAAGAAGCCAACCTCCTGGGCTCTCTGAGCCACAGGGATGTAAACAGATGACCTTAGAAGCAATATTGGCTCTAGTTCTGCAGTTTGAAGGTAGCTTGTCCTCATGTTCCCACCAGTTCCCTAGATTGGTTATTAGAGGAGTTGGAGCTCAGGGCTCTGTCCCCCTCCCCATCACTCCCTCGCTCTCTCTTCCCCCCGCCCCCCTCTCTCTCCTTTTTTTACTGCTTTGTTTGCACTTGTGTAAGGGTATTGGACAGAAGTATGGGGTCTTGTTAAAGGTGGTTACATGCGTATTGAGACTTTCCCTTCCTTTCTACCCCCCTTCCTTCCTTTACCTTTAGTGGAAGGTTTTCCTCCACTTATCCTCATTAGGCAGGCCAAGTGCTCCCTTCTGGTGACTTACTTCCTTGAGTTTTTAGGTATCCCCTCTAGCCAGCTAATCCAAACTGGCACTTAGGAGCACTTCTCTGCTTAGCCCATCCCTTGCTCTCAAACCCAGGAGCTAAACAGTTGCTTTGCAAACCTTTCTTTGACAAAAGCCTCAAGTAGGAAGACTCATTTGGAGCCTGTATGCTCACTCTTGAAAAAGATGCAAATGGCTACTTCCTGAGATGGCTTCACGTCCCTGGGGATCACGTCCCCTGATGCTATCTGTGCTGCCTGATGATGCTACCTGCTGGACCCTGGGGAAGTAAAGGGAAGTGACAAGCCTAGGAAACCAAGAATCCTTGCAGGGAACCTCTAACCGCATTCCATCTGTCTGCTATTTTCCCACTGGCAGTGTGAGTCTCTGGTAGCCCTGGGGGAATAAGGTTGGTGCAAAAGAAACCCCTTGGTCCTTGCCCCAGGAGTACCTCATCCTGCCCAGCTATTTTTAACTCAGCATCCCTTTCAGTCCCTAAACTTTTGTGTTTAGGAATTGTTTTCCCACAAATGACTAAAACTGGGAAAGAAACTACCCAAAAGTTGGAACAGCAGATAAGATTTGTGGAGCCAGGCTGACCTCAGAGGGGTTGTGCTAACTGAAAATGAAAGCCCCAGCATGACCTGGAGGCAGGTGCCTAACGATGGCATATGGCTTTCCATCTCTTGTCTCTTTGATTTACAGATCCTGTGTGCCCTACCAAGTTTCTAGAAACAAGGCTGCCCTGCTTTCTTGGGCACTAGGGGCTTCCACCGGGAAGCAGACCATGTCCTGTTCTCATCTCTAATGCTGCTGTCACATGCGTTCCAGAGTTTATCGGGAATGATGAATGTGGCAAGTCTCTGTTACAGGAGGTTCTGATTCATGGTGCCTTTAATGTAGAAAGCCATCTGTTTCCCCTTGTCTCAAGGTGCTTCTGTTGTAGGACATATCTGTCATCAGACTTTGCTTTAAAAATCTCTCACACTCAATAGCTGTGGTAATTGGGCAAGTGTCTTCACCTGCCTGGGCTGCCATTTCCGTCTCTAAAATTGGAATGGTTAAGGATCACTAGAGATGAAGTGCCTGGCTAGAGCTGTGTTCAGGTGGCAGCTGCTTGAGGACAAGGTCCACCTGGTGTGACCAGTGTGGGGGACAGTTGCCTCAGACTAGCCCTTTACACCAGCCAGCTGGGTGGGTTGAGATCAAGGAATGTTTTTCTCTATTCCCCACCCCCTACACCACTGTTCATGCTTCTGCCCTGTTTCTGGGTCCCTACAGAAGCACCTTCTGCTATTCTTGAAATAAAGAATAAAGGGTCAAGCATCAAAGATGAAACATCTCTAGGGACTGGGACATGGGGTAGCTGATGGAAGGGCCTTTGATGTATCCCTACCTTCTCCTCTCCTTTTCTGCTGCTACTGGCTGGGCTCCTACCCAGAGATGGCAAAGCGGGGTTGGCTCTGAGTGGGAAGGAGATGACAGCAGTAAATTCCCAAGACAACTTTCCCCTCCCTGTGCCCCACAAGCTTCCATTTGAAAAAGGCCTGATGAGCTGTCAGGTTGCCTGCCTGCTTCATCCCTTCCTTCTGGGCTTAGCCAGTGAGTTTGCTTGGTGTGCTTGTGAATGCAGACTAGGGCTCCTGAGGGATGCCACAGAGTGGGAGCGAGGACTTCCAGCACCTCTTACTGTAGGTCACCACTCTCCACTGTCCGAGACTTGTTCTTCCACCTCTCTGACAGGACTTCAGCAATCCCTGGGTTCTGCGTTGCCCTCCCTACCAACCTGCATGCTGGAAAGTGTGGGATGATCCTGCCTCCCTGGTTCCTGGGGACATCCATTCTTGCTCACCTCCTTCTGGTGCTGTCAGCCCTGATCCCAGGCTTTGGTAGCTGGCTCACCTCTTGTCACTATGCTTTGCTCTTGTTCTTTTGCTCCTGAAAGTCTTTGCACTAAGCATTGTCCTTGCAGCTGACCCTGCTTTATGGTCTGTACTCTTCTTTCTTGGTGAAAGCCTATCCAGCTGTCTTTATACTTTTGGAGAAAGTGACTTTACAGATGCTCCACCAACAACCTTGTGGCCATGGCCCAGGGCCAGCATGGCCCCCCAGCCCCAGCCCCTCCGCTGCTCCCCGTCAGGCGTATGACTGACTGTGCATCATCTTCCCTCTCTCCTCTCTGTCCCAGATCAGTGGACCATTCCCTGCCCGGATCCTCTCTCTCCACAGACTTTGGCAGCTGGCAGATGGTAACAGGCTGCGGCAGTATTCAGGAACGGGCTGTCCTGCACACAGACTCCTCTCTCCCTTTCAGCTTCCCGGAGGAGCTCCCTAACAGTTGTCTGTAAGTGTCTTGCTTGAGAAGGCAGGATGCTCCCCTGCCCATACCAAAGTCTGGTGAGCAATTAAAAGTGCTGGTTAAGGCCCTGGCTGGTATGGCCCAATGGATTGAGGGCCAGCCTGCAAACCAAAGGGTCACTGGTTCAGTTTCCAGTCAGGGCACGTGCCTGGGTTGTAGGCCAGGTCTCCAGTTGGGGGTGCACAAGAAGCAACCACACATGGATGTTTCTCTCCTTCTCTTTCTCCTTCCCTACCCCCCTCTCTCTCTAAAAGTAAATAAGTATTATCTTTTAAAACCAAAAGAAAAAAAAAATTCCTGAGTAGGAATGAGCCTTCGCCGTCCTCAGGGAGCTGGCCTGGGACCCTGTCGTACCCCCATGTCTTAGCTAAGCATACCCTGCTGCTCCTGGACCCTGAGGTACAAAGGAGGCCTTACTGGGCTGCTTAGGAAGTGCATTGGAATGTATGTTCCCTCAGCCTCCAAAATCCATCCACCGGTGTCTCAAGGCACACCCTGAGGAAAAGCTGGCTGGATGGTAACTATAGATGATTCTATTTCTGTCCAAGGCTTTGCCTGACAGGAGAATCCTTTGAACACAGAACAGTGGGGAAGTGAATTGCAGGTAGGTGCATGGTGGAGACCAGAGCCAGAATGGTGCTGGGATGGTCCTAGGGCTGTGCTCCCCCCCCATTAGAACCATGGATTCCTGGCCAACCCCTCCTCATTTTTGTCTTCTGCTTTTACCTCTGGTCAGGAAAGATCAGATGGTGATACTAAATCCTAAGCCTATAAAATCCAACTCTTGTAATGTGTTCACTTGAGTGGCTACCTTTGTGGCAGCCCTCGCCTTCTACCAGCACTGCTGCTTCGTAGATGCCAGTGCCAGGAGAGCCTCTGATTGCCCGGGAGCTTCTGCTGGGCTGCCCTGCAGCCAGGGCTGCCTGAGGGCATTCCCTGCCCTCCCGTGGGTGAATGAGCTTCAGGTGCTGGGGGTTCATCCCCATCACCAGAATCCAGCTCGTTCCCCAAGTGCTGACAGTCTGGAGGCAAGTCAGCCTGGGGAGTTGAGAAGACCCCTGCTTGGGGCAGGCAGGGGCTGGACCTTGGGAGTCCAGGATGGCACTCACAGACCCTGGCTCTGCATCTAAGGAGTAGTCTGGGGACTTCAGACCACTAGTGCCTGGCACAGCCTTGGTAGCCAAGCGCTTGAGCCAGAAACAAGACCCTATCTTAGGTTTTTGAAGGATTAAAAAAGATAGTTGCCTATACCTTTTTGTAGGTGCCTTCTACTTCAGCCACACCAACCTAAGTTATCTCTGTAGTAAACAGACATCTCTACCCCTGCTTAATAGCACTGCTCACTTACCTGGCACCAGCCACTGAAATAGGCGCGTCCAGTCCCAAATCTTACAGTTTATACCTTGGTCAACTCTCTGAGTTCCTAGCCCAGAATCTGGTTGGTTCTGGTGGTTCCCAGAACCACCAGAGGAGGGCTAGTTTCTATGTGGTCTCATGGCCTCCAAGGCTGCAGGGAGTGGGTGGGGTCAGGGTTGATTCCTGGTGAGATTACACAGCATCTGAGTTCAGTGCTTGGACTGTGTTATCAGAGACATTTTAGTCCAAGTCCTAGCTGTTCTGCTCACCAGCTATGTCTTGGGGTGTCAGCGTTGACTTCTGAGCCCATGAGCTCATCTCTTGAGAGAAGCTAATGGCACTATGGTAGTCCAGTCCCCGCCTGTCCTTTACCTGCTGTGTCCGCAAGTGGATCACATCCTCTCTGGGCTCGTTTTCTTGTCTCTAAATAGGTTGTGATCTCTCCCCTTCTGCCTCCAAGAAACATACTTATATGGATCTTTTAGATGTTCCCTGCGAATACAAACTACTAATATGAATTTCTCCTGGTTATATGCGCTGAGAAAAACCTGAAGATGCAAACATGGCCTCCAGCCTATGTGAAAACCTAAGCAAGTAAAGATGATCTAGGGCCATGCATCTCCCCCAAATGCCAAGAGATACTTCAGAGTTGTTCATGGTATTGCAGGAATCCTGTATCAGCTCCATTTTCTCAGTGCTGCTGTGAGAGCTATTTGACTTTCTTTCTCCATGGAACCTCCTCCTCTCGCACCCCCCTCCTCCTTTTTCGCCTCTCTTTCTCCAACACACTCGCACACACTTCACTGCCACTGGTCTACTTTGCCTGGATCTGTTCTCCCCATACTTACCCAGGACTGTCATTTATTTTTATACTTCCATCTGTTCCCCAGGCCCTGGGGTGCAAATCATTTGGGCTTGGGAATTGTGGATATTTCTGCTGTTTCTGATAAATTCCCAGGAGTGATTACCCTGGGATTAGTCTCTCTGGGGAAATGTTGGAGTAAGTTAGTGGTCAGGGCTAGTTTTTGTGCTTAGGTGGATGGAAACATAATGGTTCATCTTAATATAAGTGTGTCACATCTATATTCGAGTCCTGACCTTTCCTCTGATTCCATGTCCCTCCCACCTCTAGACTGCATGCCTTTTAGTCCAGGGGTGGGGTGTGGCTGGTACCTCAGGCCTCTTCTATTAAAGATCCCTTCAAGCCCTGACTCGTATAGCTAAGTGGGTTGGGTATCTTCCCACAAACTGAAAGGTCTCCTGTTTGATTCCTGGTCAGGTTTCCCCATTTTGGAGCATTCACGAGGCAATTGATCCGTGTTGCTCTTGCACAAGGATGTTTTGCTCCCTCTCTTTCTTCCTTCCTTCTCTTAAAAATAAATTAAAAACTTAAAAAACAAACAAACAAACAAAAAAAACGCCTTTAAGGTGTCAAACAGCCTCATGTGGAATTCAGACATTGG
This sequence comes from Noctilio leporinus, assembly GCA_004026585.1. Classification (NCBI taxonomy): domain Eukaryota; kingdom Metazoa; phylum Chordata; class Mammalia; order Chiroptera; family Noctilionidae; genus Noctilio; species Noctilio leporinus. The sequence continues at coordinate 10,698 of PVIW01003393.1, forward strand.
TAAGTCTTGAGTTTTCATTCATGCATTCCCCTTCTTGACTTATAGTTCCAGGCCAGGGAGAGGAGCTTCGTATCTTCTATCTGTGATCAGTGCCTATAGTGGCCAGGAAAAGGAAGAGTACATGTCATCATTAGAATAATGCTGGAAAAGCCACTATTTTCCTAGCTGTTTACCTGGGACCACAGTGACTGAGGTGTAGCTAGGGCTCTGGGGATTTCCAGTGAGGACTCTGGCCTCTTTGGGGCACTGCCAAGACCTTACCTTAGGGTGCTTCGGGCCTGGCCTCAAGAAAGCTGAGACCTTTGGTCAGCCAAGTCCTGATTCCTGATGTTAGAGTCTTTCCCTACAGTTAGATGTAAGACTTGTACCTCAGCTTGTTCTTGTTCTATTCTTAGCAAAGAATGGAAGCCAACAGCTGTCGGAGTCAGAGCAATTCCTCCTGTCTGGCTTCTCCCCTTCCAAATTACCCAGAGAAGGTTGTTTCCCATAGAAAGTAGGCCAGTGCCCCAATAAAAGGTGCAGCTTCCAAGTAGGAACAGTTAACTTGAGAACTGAGAGGAATGGTTTAAGAGGGAGAACAGTGTCAAATATTTGGGACCTGAACTATAAGGATAGTGTGGCTATAGGACAGATGTTGGTCTTGTGCTGGTGAAGACGGAAGAATAAGCATCATGGCACAAGGAGGGCGATGTTGGATGCTGCCCCATGATCATTCATTCATTCTTCTTTCCTCTTCATAGGGTTGCAGCCCCAACTGAACGGGAGACTCGGCTGCAGGAGGTGCGCTCAGCCTTCCTGGCCACATACAGTAGCACAGTGGGGCTTCGAGCCATAGCCCCCAGTCCCTCTGGTGCCATTGGGGGCCTGCTGGAGCAGTTTGTCCGTGGTGTCGGGCTCCGGGGTGCCAGCAGCAGCACCTTATGAAGTAGCCAGCCTGCCAGTTATGCTCCTCTCTCACCTGAGCCCTGAGTGGAATCAAAGCCATGCCTGGCCAAGGGGTGCTTCAAAGTCAGGGGATAGCTCTCTTCCCCCTTCTCCATCATGCACATGGCAGCCTCAACGCTGAGCAGGGCCAAGGATGGGGTTCTCCAACCCCTAGCTTTCTGACTGATGACCGTCATGCCTCTTGTCACTGCCTCCCACCCACCTTAGTCTTTGCCAGGATTCCTGCCAACTCAGACTGTGGGATTTGCTGGGGGCCATGTGGAAGCTGAGGCTTCACAAAGGCATCCCCTTTTCCATTCTTGTTTCCTGGGATGGAGGGAGTCACCTGCACTGAGAATAAGCAGTTTGATACATAACTAAATAAAATCAAAGTCTTTGTACACAGCAGTTCTCTAGCATCCTCATTTGGTTGCTGTCTTTGTGAAGTCACTTGGAAGACTCTCTCTGTCCTACCTTGTATTGGAAGAAGGAGTCTGAGGTGTACCTCAACTCCTGAGTCATCATAATCTCCTCCGTGAGATGAGGATGTATAGTCAGGCTGTTGGATTTGGAAACAGTTGTCCTTAGGCCTGAGTAGGCCCTAGTCGCCTAAGGAATCTGTTTATCCATGAAGATTCTTAGGGCTGCGTGAAATTTAGATGAGGTTGCTGAGATTATTTAGCTGGGGGTAGGGTGTATGTGTCTGTGCTTCTTTTTAAGAAGTCCTGGAGGAAGCACAGTTTTGGAATAGGTGACTTACAGACACAGTCTGTGGTGGAAGGACCAGCACCTGGGGCTTTGGAGGCAGATGGTGTGGGGAAGGTGGGTCTGTGTGACCACCACCTCATCTATAGCATAACCTAGAGTGGGTTGCATCCTCAAGAGTGTCAGCATTTCTAACACCATGAAGTCATTAGGATTCAAAGACCTGGACAAAAGGTTTTGCAGAATGTTGTTAATGGCCAGCATTTACTGAACTCTGACTTTTAATACAAAAGAGGTCATTGGTGTGAATGCACACAAGAAGGAAATAATACCAGCAAATGCTTCTTGAGAATGTACTCTGTACACTCCTCTGTGCCAAGTCCTTTCCAAGAATTCTCAAAATTTACAACACCCCACATAGGTTCTATATAATTGCCTTTCTACCAATGAAGAGGCTGAGCCACAGAGATGTTGAATAACTTGCCCAAGGTCACTGAGCTCAGGAGAACTCTTCCATTTCAGAGACCTAGGACGGGCGGGAGTGGGAACCCAGGGAGAGAAGCAGATTGTTGAGCTCATGCTCTGGTGGAGGAAAGGTCCCAATTGCTTACCAGGAGCCCCACGCCCTTCAGCACCGTGGACAGCTCTGCAGGGGGCTTGGGTTTGGCCCCGAGAAATGCGCTGGAAGGACTCGTAAAATTCGGGTTGGAGTTGAGGTCTGGGTTAAGGTTCCCGGCTGGCCAGAGGCTGCTTCTATGGGGCGGGAGCCCCCTGCAGGGCTGGGCGGGGCTGTGTTGCCATCTCCAGTCGGTGCGGGCGGCCACAGTCCAGGCGCAAGCGGCGGGAGAGCACAGGGAGAGCACGCCGGGCTGGAGGGAGTACAGCCGCTGCCGCCGCCGCCCCTAGCCTTCCGTGGCTACTGCCTCCTGACCAGCCATGTCTCTCAGTGGAGCCTCTGAGCGCAGCGTCCCGGCCACCAAGATTGAGATTACCGTGTCCTGCCGGTGAGCTGGTCAACTGGAGAGGGCTTGGGGACTGCCCCAGACCCAACCGGCTCCAGTATACCCCGGGGGAAGAAGTATCTAGGGCTGAAAAATCGCGGTCGCAGATTCAGGGTTCGGGGAGGGGGTTTCCTTGAGCAGCCCTACCCGCAAAAGTGGGCTCACTCAGCCTTCAGGTTCAGGGGCTGGGTTTCGGGGATCCAGTAGGATCTGTGTCCCAGGAGGATAAAGTTCTGGGGCTAACCCTCATTCCTGGGCCCCTGAAGACGGTGTGGACGCGTACGCGGCTAGTCGCAGGGACAGCGTCCTTAGGCTGAGATTTCGGCTGCTGTCCAGGGTGCTAACAACCCGGACCCCGCTATACGTAGTAATGAGGAAAGGAGGTGCATTTTTTGCCCCATGCCTCTCTCCGGGGTGCCCAACTCAGGGCGGAGTCGAGGCGGTGGGCTTCAGAATGATCCACCCTCTGTCCGTCTGTCTGTCGCTTTCTCTAGGAACCTGCTGGACCTGGACACCTTCTCCAAGTCTGACCCCAGTAGGCGGCACCAGGGCAGGGTGGGGAGGAACTTGGTGTGCTGCAGGACTGAGGCGCAGGGAGGGGGTGCAGACTGACCTGGCGTCCTTCCCTCCCCGCCCCCACTCCCCCTGCAGTGGTGGTGCTTTACACGCAGAGCCGCGCCAGCCAGGAGTGGCGGGAGGTGAGTGGGAGAGTCGTCTTTCAGCCCCGAGCCGCCCCCCGGAATCACCTCCCCCCTTCCAGGCCCCACGCTCACTCTTGGAACCCCTCCTCCCTCCACCCAGTTCGGACGGACTGAGGTGATCGACAATACGCTGAACCCAGACTTCGTGCGCAAATTCGTCCTTGACTATTTCTTTGAAGAAAAGCAAAATCTGCGCTTCGATGTGTGAGCCCCGCCCAGTATTCTGGCTTGGACTCCCCGCGGACCTCGAGCCACCCAAAATTCCGTCTGGCCTCGCCCTTGCCTGTCCCCGCCTCTGCCTGTCCCTCACCGGCTGCTTTCGGTCCCACTCGGGAGGGTTCCGCTCGTCTTAGCTCCGCCCCCAAGTCTAGTGTGGCCCTGCCCTTGGGCCACATCCAATCCAGTTCAACTCCCAGAGCCTGATCCAGCCCACAACTTTGCTCCGTGATGTCCCACCCCCTCCATCTATGTCCCGCCCCCCACGCGACCCGCCCCCAGCGAGCCCCCGACTCTGCCTTGCCCCAGGCCCCAGCCTCAAAGTTGATCCAGGTTTAATTCGATTCTCAGCCTCTCCCTCCACCCATAATTTTAACGAGGCCTCTCCCTTGAGCTCCGCCCCACGCTGGTTCCACTCTCTTTCCAGGTACAACGTTGACTCCAAAACTAATATTTCCAAACCGGTAAGCGAGCGTCCCCTTGTGGGCCGTGCTCCGTGCTTCGTGCTCCGTGTGTTAAGTGACCCCCTTTGGCACCCTCCTACCCTTCAACCCCGACTCCACTTTCTTGGGTCCGAACCCACCCTCCCGGCCCTCCTCTCATGCTCCTGCCTCGGTTTCCCACCTGTGCCTCTTACTTACTGCTCCTCTTCCTTCTGGGACGCCTGCTGAATCCTGCAGAAGGTAAGGCTGAACCGGGCTGGGCTGGGCGGTAGGAAGGGTGGAGGTGAGGGGTGGGATGGCTACCTGGAGAGTAGATTTAAATAATGGCAGGACCAAGAAGGAAGCTTGCCTTGGACCCCCTCCCCTCTCCACCACCCTCTCCTTTAAAGCTTCCGCTGGGCCGAGGTTCTTCTGCTGCCTCGCCCCCTGGGTGGCTGCAGCTGGGCTGGGCTGATCACCTGGGCTGGGCTGGGATTTTGCCTCCAGGCCTCGTTGACTCCACATCCCGATGCAGGATTTCCTGGGACAAACGTTCCTGGCTCTGGGAGAGGTGATTGGAGGCCAGGGCAGCCGCGTAGAGCGACCCCTCACGTGAGCTGAATGGAAGGGGTGGAAGGGGAAGGGTGGGTGCCTCCATATTTTCTTCCCAAAGACGCTCCTGACCCAGTAGCAGTGGAAGCTGTGATTCCCCCTGGTAAGGAGCCCTCAATGGTTCCCATCACCCTTGGGAAACTCCAGTCTCAAGGACTTGACTGAACTCGGTTTCAGGCTTGACATGTCTTTTCTCTCTCCTAACTCTTTCTCTGAGTCTTTCAACCTTTAAGGTTCATTTCTGAGCCCGTCTCCTTCAGGAGGCTTCTACTCATTGAGTCGAGTCCTCTGTTCCTTCCATTAATCACTAAATATTTATTGGCACCTTTTATGTGCCATACCTTGTGCTAGGCACCAGAGATTCATCCACTGCACAGATATTGATGGGCATATGCTCCATGTCGGCCACTGTTCAAGGCTGTTGTGGTGAACAAACAAAGGTTCCTGCCCTTGAGGAGCTTATACAATAGAAAGGGGGCCGGTAAGACCTACAAAATAATAAATAAGTTAATTACATAATATATTAGAAGATAGTAAATGCCATTGGAAAAAGGCTGAGTAGAGCAGAATTAGGGGGATTGGAAATGCTGGGTCAGTGGAAGTTGCAATATTCAACAAAATAGCTAACTGGGCCTCTTGGTAAGGTAGCTTGGAGCAGTGACCTGAAGGAAGTAAGGGAGTGGGAAGCCATGCAGACCTATGGAGGAGGAATGTTCCAGGCAGAGGACAATGCTCAAAGAACAGCAAGAGACCAGTGAGGCTGGAACAAAGGGAGCAAGGGGGAAGAAAGGAGGAGTGAGGTTGGAGTTAACAACAAAGGCCCTATAGCCACTGTAAGGATGTTAGCTTCTACTCCGGGTTGGGAGTCGCTGGAGGATTCTGAGCAGAGAAATGACATGATTGGACAATGCTTTCAAAGGCTGATGCTGGCTGCTTGGATTAGAATAAATCTTCGGAAGACAAAGGCAGACGCAGGGAGGCAACTGGAAGGTTTTTACAGTAATCCTGGGTAGTAGTCGTGAAGGAGGGGAGAAGATAGAGCCAACAGATTCTTGACAGATTGAATATGGATCTAAGAGAATTTAAGAATGACACCAAGGTGGCCCTGTCTGGGAGCACAGTGGATAAGGCGCTGGCCTGTGAACCCAAAGGTCGCAGGTTCGATTCCCAGCCAGGGCAACATAACTAGGTTGCAAGCCAGGTCTCCAGTCAGGTCTGTGGCTGAAGGCAGGTGAAAAGCAACCATACATTGATGTCTCTCTCTCTCCCTCTCTGCCTCTCTCTCTTCCCCTCTTTCTAAAAATAATAAAATAAAATCTTTAAAAAAAAAAAAAAGAATGGCACCAAGATCTTTTGCCTAAACAACAGGAAGAATGGAATTGCCATAAACTGATATGGTAAAAAAGAAAGAAAAAGAGAGAGAGAGAGAGAGAGAGAGAGAGAGAAACAAAGAAACAAAGAAAGAGAGAAAGGGAGGAATAAGTTGGTGGAGGATTCAATTAGGAGTTCAGTATGACTTGTTGAATTTCATAATATTTATTAGACATCTGAGTAGACATGTCAAATAAGCAATAAGCTACATGAGTCTTAGATGCTCTAAAATCATGAGACTAGATAAGCTCACCAAGGGAGTGAGGATAAAGACCAAAGACTAAGACTCCAGGAGCTGGAACTAGAAAAGAAGACTAAGAAACGCATTAACGAGTTAGGAGGAACGAGAGAAGTGGTGTTGTATTAGAAGGGAAAGACATGGATCAAGAAGGAGAGGGCGACTAACCATGTCCAATGCTTCTGTAGGCCAAATAAGGTGAAAATTCAAAATTGGCCATTGGATTTAGCAAGATGGAGGTCACTGGTGACTCTGACAAACATAGCTTTGAAGGAGAGCTGGAAGTGACAGTTGGAGAGGTTTAGAAAAGAATGAAGATGGGAATGGGAGTCAAGGAATCTTTCAATGGGGTTTTGCTGCAAAGAGTAGAAGAGAAAAGGAGGGGTGCCTGGAGAGGAAAGCAAGGTCAAAAATAGTTTTGTAATCTTTTACCATGAGAAAAGTTATATCACACTTGTATGTTAACTGAAAAATTGGTATAACAAAGTGAGGGGGGAATTGCTGGAGTGATGTCCTGTGTAGGCAAGAGGATGTGGAATGCAGTGCGCAGTGGAGGGGTAAGTTAGGCACATGGATAGTCATTTATAGCAACAGTAGGAAGCCAGTCATGTGGGTGAAGATACTGGAGGCAGGGGAGGTGTGGTGGTGGGTCTGTGGATATTCTCCTCTGGTTGCTTCTGTTTTGTCAGTGAAGTAGGAAACAAGGTCACTGGTTGAGAGTGAGGATGGGTGAGGGGGTTTTTCAGTTTTGAAGAGAGTGAAGGAGGAGTGGAATTGCCATCTATCAGAACTGACAAGGGGGCTTGGGATGTACATATAGTATGATCAAGGGCACTCTTAAGGTTTATGGCCATGCATTTAAAATGAAACCAGTTAGCATGATTATATATTTTTTCCTCTGGCCATATTCAGTTGCGTAGGCATAGTACAGATTAGGCAGAGAACCAGATTTATTTAACTAGGGTTAGCTGTAGTTCTGCCAAAAGTATGTCAACATGAGAGAAGGGTAAAGGAAAATGAGCAGGATACAAGGCAGTGATTATTATAATCACTGGCTAGAATGCACACTGGGTGAGGAGGCAAAGGAGAATATCAAAGAGGTGAAAAGCAGCAAGAAGGCAGTAGGATCAGTGACTTTGTGCAGGTGAAGAATCCCTGTACTAATCATACTTTTTTTTTTAATTCATTATTTTCAGAAAGAAGGACAGGGAGAGAGGCAGAAAAGGAGAGAGGCATCAATGTATGGTTGCCTTTCACCTGCCTCCAGCTATGGACCTGGCTGGAGACCTGGCTTGCAACCTGGTTATGTGCCCTGGCTGGGGAATTGAACCAGCGACCTTTGGGTTCACAGGCTGGCGCCAATCAACTGAGCCACACCAACCAGGGCACACACTTATCTTTTTAAAGCACAAAAGGTCAAAGATGGAAGAAGTCAAAGAAATGCTTCAGCATTCTCATTTTAAACATGGGGGAAATCACATAGCAAATCAGAGACAGAACTTGAACCTGGAACACTCCTGACTTAGCTTTCTCTCTCCCATATTTGGGATCCTTTTGAGGATCAGGGTTCACAGGTCCATATCTACAAGGTCCCTGACTGCTTGGAGACCCAAAGCAAGTTGGGAGTAGGTGTCCAGGCATGCACCCTTCATGTACATGGGTCAGAAGAGGTTCAGGTTGCCCTTGTCCTTTTTTAAAAAGATTTATTTTATTTTATTTTTAGAGAGAGGATACGGAAGGGAGAAAGAGAGGAAGAGGAACATCAATGTGTAGTTGCTTCTAGCATCCTCCCAATCAGACACATGGCCCGCAACCCAGGCATGTGCCTGAGTGGGAATTGAACTGGTGACTCTATGGTTCACAAGCCAGTGCTCAGTCCACTGAGCCACACTAGCCAGGGCTTGCCCTTGTCTTTTTTATTTCACTCTTCATAGTCTTTGGAAAGCACAGCATCTCTCACCTAACAAACCAGACCTTAGCCCCAGGTCTGAAAAGAAATTCCTGTCTCTCATTAAGAACTGCTACATCATATTTCACTTTCCTGTTGGCTTTAACATCCTACTTCCTCCTGGAAGCTGCCTGGGGGTGGCAGGGTCTAATAGAGATGGACAGTGACTGCTGACCAATTCACACCTAGCACAGTATCTGGCTAGTCTGCTTTGAGAAATATAACCACCTACATGTCTATAATGCTTTTCCTTCTATGCACTCATTCAGGTCTCTTCACAGCCCTCCAAGCAGGCATAATTCCCATTTCATAGAAGAAAAAACTAGGGCCCAAAGAAAGGGGAAATAACTTGCCCAGGACTCTAAATCCTATGTCTTTCCCATGCTGCCATTGAGATATTTGCCTAGACTATGCATAGTAATCCCATCCATCCAGACGATAGACCCCTCTCCAGTCGAAGTTAAGCCCTTCTCCACTAGGCTACTCAGGACAAAAGGAGACACATGTAAGGGACTGTCAGTAAATGGCAAATTGATTCCCTTGCCTACCCACCCAATCCCAAATTGGCCACCCCAATCCTTGTTGCCTACTCCTCCCCCCTCACGAAGAGGATTTTTCTGCTTCTAGCGGTGTACCAGGCAAGAAGTGTGGGACCATATTGCTGACTGCAGAGGAGCTTAGCAATTGTCGGGTTAGTAAGGGCCACATACTAGACCCAGAAGGCTTGCTTCTCTCTCCAAACCTCTTTAGTGGGCTGTCTGAGGCTATTGGAAATTTGAGGTCAATAGTCCAACTTCATCCCTAGGACATTGCTACCATGCAGCTGTGTGCAAACAAGCTAGACAAGAAGGACTTCTTTGGGAAATCTGACCCATTCCTTGTGTTCTACAGGAGCAATGAGGATGGCACGTGAGTCACTACCCTCCTCTGTAGCACCCCACCTCCCCTGCTGTGACCATGGGCCCATTAGGGCTCCTAGCCTGGGCATCTTAGACTCCACCGGGACATGAGTCCAGAATTCACTCAAGGCAGCATAAATATGTGCTAAACAAGTGGGAGAATCCCAGGAATCTCCAAGAGTATCAAGCTCTGCCTCTGGACTCAGTCTTACCCAAAGGCAAGTTCTAATCCTCTTGTTCCTCTCCAGGTTCACCATCTGCCACAAGACAGAAGTTGTCAAAAACACACTGAACCCTGTGTGGCAGCCCTTCAGCATCCCTGTGCGTGCACTCTGCAATGGAGACTATGACAGGTCTGCTTCAACATAAGCTGGGGAGTAAGAAGACAAGGGTATGCATGAGAGTGGGGCTCCAGAATGATGGCAGAAGGGTCATAATAGTGTTGGAGCACCCCACTCAGTGACACACAGTTTTGGGCATGGAGATGATTGAATGGGGAAACAGATAGGGATGGATAACTGGATGGATGCATGAATGGATGGATGGGCAGATGAATGAATGGTTGAATGGATAGATGGATGGGCAAATGAACAAATGAATGAGCAGATACATGGATGGCTTATCAGATGGAAGACTGGATTAAACTAATGACTGGATGGATAGGTATAAGAGGATTGATGGGTAGATAGAGGGGAGGTAGATGAATGCAAAGAGGACTGATGGTTGGATTGGTGGATAGACTGATGATGGATGGATTAATGGATGGGTGAGTAAATGAGTGAATGGATGGATAGCTATATGAGAGATTGTGGATGACTAGAGAAGTAGAGGGATGACTGCAAAAGCAGGAGGATAAATAAGTTGAGTTTCAGATAGACTGATGGATGGACAGATGAGTGGATGACAGAGGCATAGATGGTTAGGCGTGACTAACCACATGAACTAATAAATAATCCTACTGCAGCAAGAAGGCAGTAGGATCAGTGACTTTGTGCAGGTGAAGAATCCCTGTACTAATCACACTTTTTTTTTTTTAAATTCATTATTTTCAGAAAGAAGGGCAGGGAGAGAGGCAGAAAGGGAGACAGACATCAATGTATGGTTGCCTTTCACCTGCCTCCAGCTATGGACCTGGCTGGAGACCTGGCTTACAACCTGGTTATGTGCCCTAGCTAGGGAATTGAACCAGCAACCTTTGGGTTCACAGGCTGGCGCCAATCCATTAAGCCACACCAACCAGGGCACACACTTATCTTTTTAAAGCACAAAAGGTCAGAGATGGAAGAAGCCAAAGAAATGCTTCAGCATTCTCATTTTAAAGACGGGGGGAAATCACATAGCAAGTCAGAGCCAGAACTTGAACCTGGAACACTCCTGACCTAGCTTTCTCTCTCCCATATTTGGGATCCTTTTGAGGATCAGGGTTCACAGGTCCATATCTACAAGGTCACAAGTGAGTGGATGGAAGGATGGATGGGCACATAAATTGATGGTTATGTAAATGGATGGACTGTCAGATGGATGGCTATTTGGTTAAACAGATGAATGGACAGACAGACAGATATCTGTATGCATCAGCATCGGTGTAGTGAGATGGACAGACAAAGACAGGAATTAATACATAATTGGATTGGAAAACGTATGGGTAATTGGGTGGCTAGATGGATAGACAGATGTTTGAATGGACTGCCACACAGATAGCTGAACACACGGGGATGACTCAAGCATAGTAGTTAAAAGAAAGTCTTTGGAACCAGGATGTTTGAGTTTAAATCTCAGCTCACTTATGATCCTTAGTCAAGTTACTGATTTTCATACCTGTTTTATTATCCAGAAAGTAAAAATAATAGTATAGTTACTTTATAAGATGGTTGATAAATTAAATGAGACAATCTATGAAAGTTCTGAGAATAATGCAATAGTCTCAATAAGTGGTAAAGAATAGCAATAGTAGTACAAATAGCAGTAGTAGCAATGGTAGTGGCAGTAGATAGTTGGGAATTGCGAATGGACCGATGAATGGATAGGATGGATGGACAAATGGGAGGAATGCTGAGGGAGGGACTGATGGGTGGGTGGGAAGATCATTTGTGTATCGTTAAAGGGTGGGGATGTCTCTAAGATTTGTCATGCACACCCAGCATACTTTTATCTTTTGTATTTCAGAACAGTGAAGATTGATGTGTACGACTGGGACCGGGATGGCAGGTAGAGCTGCCTTCTGCACTTAACCCAAACAGTTCCCTATACTATGTAGTGCATTCACTAGGAACCCCAAAGTGGCTCTGGGAACCAGGAAGGGAGATGATGGAAGCCAGGACCTTGGGTACAACTGATCCCTTGGTTGTCTCTCTGGTACACTGTCTCTTCCCTTCTCTGCCCCTTAGCTTGGCCACTCTTCTGGCCTCAGCCCGAGTGCCCTGCAGCCCCAGTAGAGGCAGGGGGACAGGGGGAACAAAAGGCTGCTTTTAGGGCTGGCTCCAAGCCAGCAGCAGCTACTGCTCACCCACCCTGGCCTCATTGCAGCCACGACTTCATTGGTGAGTTCACCACCAGCTACCGGGAGCTGAGCAAGGCCCAGAACCAGTTCACAGTGTATGAGGTGAGAGCTCCAGCCCTGCCCAGGTTGCCCAGGTCCTCCTTCCATCCCAGAGTGCTTAGTCTGTAGTTCTCTTTCTCTGCTTCCCTCCATCACCTTTACCTTTCTCACTTAGGTACTTAACCCTCGGAAGAAATGTAAGAAGAAGAAATATGTCAACTCAGGAACTGTAAGTGCTCCCTGGAGCTCTGACCCTCCCTGGATCCTTCTGTTTCTACCTCTGTTGATATAGCTTGACAAACATTAGGGTACTGGAAGGCTGTGGGCACAGATTACTTAGACTAGTAACGTTGGGCACAAAGTGTCACCGTTAAGTTTTTCTCTCTTTTTCTTCTCTTTCTTTCTTTCTTGATCTTTACTCTTTTGCAGAATATTTTTTCAGAAACCTAACTTGTATTTAATATACTTTTGGAAATCCAAATATGTTTCCAACAGCTTCTCCTTGTTGCCCTTTCCAAAACTGGACAAAGTGGGACAGGGTGGAGCAGGGGGTAGCATCATGTGTCCCTCTCCCTTCTGCCACCCCAACTGCCTATTCCAAAGTAGCAGTCTTTGCGTCTTCTGTCCCACAGGTGACACTGCTATCCTTCTCTGTGGACTCTGAATTCACTTTTGTCGATTATATCAAAGGAGGGTGAGTCACAGGCCAAGCTCCGGGCTAAAAGAGTGAGTTCCTCCCAGTTCTGAGCCTTAGTTTTCTTATTTATGAATGTTCAGGGTTCAATGAGATCATGAAGATAAACTTTAAAACACTTGGCAAAAGATAAAGTGCTCCATGAAATACATAATGTTGCCAATTTTAGTTCTCTTTCTGAGGCTTCATCCGTAGCTGCCAGCCCCGGAAGTCGTGGTTGTAGAGAGGCCATGGATGGGTGAGCAGCAGCTGCGACTGGGTTGGAGCCAGTCCTAAGAATACAGACCACTGATCTTCAAAGGTGGACCCAGTAATCTGATTGGGACCCTTACAAAAGATATGCCAAGGCAAAAGGGACAGGTCAAGAAAAAAGGAAAAGCCAAGCAGGCTTAGAGAGACATTCTGCTTGGTTCTGTGGAGGCAGGCAGACCCAGGAAAGGTACCTAGCTTCTCTCATCCTCACTTTTCTCCTATGTAAAATGAAGATGTTAATTACTACTTTGGAAATAGAATAAGGGTTAAGTTAAATTACATGTGATACACTTGTCACACAATATGCATTTAATTTTGCTACCCAAAATGTGCCCCATGGACCATCAGCATCTGCATCACTTGGGAGTTTGTTAGAAACATAGAATCTTGAGTTTCACCTAGATAATCCAGATCAGAATTTACATTTTAACATGATCCTCAGGTGATTCACTTGCATACTAGTATATAAGAAATACAGGTATAGGTGTTAGCCCCTTACTTCTCAATCTATCTACTTCCTTGACAGGACCCAGCTGAACTTCACAGTAGCCATTGACTTCACAGCTTCTAACGGTGAGGCATGTTCAGGGAATGGGATGTGGAGGAAGTCCTTAGGACTGGCCTGAATTCCAAGCTAGCAATAAGAGTTCACCTACCAGGAAGCCCAGGCATGAGAAAAGCCCAGCCAGGCTGGTACTGGGACAAGAGAATTGGGGGAGATTATTGGGTGTAAGGGTGGGCAGAGGGTATAAGAAAATAGGTGGGTAAATGGATCAAGGAAGTTGAATGGGAACATAGCCCAAGAAGTGGATGAGTAAATGAACGAATGGGAGAGAACAGGTTTAAGGAGAGATGGATAGATAAGTGGGTAGTGAGTAGGTAGAAAAATGAACAGAGAGGACAGATGGATTGGAGAGTGAGGACAACAGGATGCAAGATGAGTATGTGGATGGATAACTGGACAGATGCTTAAACTGGGGGCAACAAGGGTTAAGTAGGTGGGGAATGAATGAGTGGAACAGGTAGATGGATCCTATTAGGATAGACAGGCAAGTGAATGAGTGGAATGGACAGGGATGAATGGGTGGATGGACATAAGAATTTGGCTGGATGGAAAAGAAAGAGGAATGGGGAGGGGGACAAAGGGGAGCAAAAAGGGGATGGATATAATACAACAGCAATAAAATTTAAAAAAAAAAAGAAAGAAGGAGGAAGCCCTGGCTGGTAGCACAGTGGCTAAGGTGCCGGCCTGTGAACCCAAAGGTCGCAGGTTCAATTCCCCAGCCAGGGCACATAACCAGGTTGCAAAACAGGTATCCAGCCAGGTCTGTGGCTGGAGGCAGGTGAAAAGCAGCCATACATTGATGTCTCCCTCCCTCTCTGCCTCTCTCTCTTCCCCTCTTTCTAAAAATAATTAAATAAAATCTTTAAAATTAAAAAAAGAAGAAGAAAAAAAAGAAAGAGGAATGGCAGGTGGGCAAATGAACGGATAGATTGATGGAAGGATGGATAGGTGAGTGGATAGTAGGATAAGAGAATGGAAGGGCAGATGGATAGAGGTGAGTAGGCAGACTGATAGCTGGATTTATTCCAACAGATGGGTGAATGTGTGGCTAGGTGGACAAATCAATGGATTGATAGGTTTGGTGGGTGGACAGATGGATAAATGAACATGTGGATGATTGTGTAAACTAATGAGGGAGTACACGGGTAAAGAGTGGATGAACAGATAGGTGGATGGATGCATACAAGTACAGGCAGATGAACAGATGGGTGAGCTAAGTGGCCATGAGGCTGGGGCTCCTGTGTCCCTACAGGGAATCCCTTGCAGCCCACCTCCCTGCACTACATGAGTCCCTACCAGCTCAGCGCCTATGCCATGGCCCTCAAGGCAGTGGGAGAAATCATCCAGGACTATGACAGTGACAAGCTCTTCCCAGCCTACGGCTTTGGGGCCAAGCTGCCCCCGGAGGGACGGATCTCCCATCAGTTTCCCCTGGTATGGTATGGGCAAGAGCCTATATTCCATGCCCTGGCATGTGGCCCACCCAAGTTGACAAATTTCTTCTCTTTAACATTTCTTCTAAGGGTCATGAACCTGTAGAGGAGCAGAAAGCTGTGATAGGGAGGAAGAGCAGGGAGGGTAGCAGGGCTGGAGTTTGGAGGGGAGCATGGAAGAGAGTGATGGAAAAAGGAAGGAGTGAGCTGGGGAATCAGAGCACGACTGGGTATACCCCACGTGGGCCCGGCCCAGCAGGGCATCTTCCCTGACAGAACAACAATGATGCGGACCCCAACTGTGAGGGCATCGAGGGCGTGCTGGAGAGCTACTTCCGGAGCCTGCGCACCGTGCAGCTTTATGGCCCCACCTATTTTGCTCCTGTCATCAACCAGGTGGCCAGGTAAGGGAACTAGATGGGGTTTGGAAAAATGAGGGGACCCAAATAAGGGAGTGACTTCCCAGGATAGTTAGGAGCAGTGTAAGTGAACTTGTGCTTTGGGGAGAGGGTGAAAGTTTGTGTTCACCAGGCTTCCGTATAAAAAGGCTATAAAATGCCTTATTCTGGGGCCAAGACAGTAGCAGCAAACTACACTAATCCCACTCCCTGGGAATAACAACTCAAGCCTCATGTTTGGGGAAATGGAGAGAAAGGCCTATAACACTACAGTTAAGTCATAAATTTGGTATCGGATCTGGGAGTGAATGGTTTCACCATTCACTGACCTTGTGACCTTGTGCAATTTAGCCTCTTTAAGCCTCCATTTAACCCCTGAAAATTGTTGTAATAATGGCTAACAATAGCTCCTTCTTTATAGGGTTATTAGGTTAAAATTAGATAATGTAAAAACTACTAGCACGGTAAGTGCTCAATAAATGGCAGATTAAAAAATATAAGCATGTCTCCCTCTCTGGAGCATGCTGTGCCTTTCCCTTCCCCCACTCACTCCCCCAGGAGTATTACTTTTGCCTCTCTCCTAAGCTCCACTGCTTCTTTTGCCACTGCAACCTGTTTCCTGAGACCATGCAGTCCAGCTGGCTCACTTTTAGTGCCTCTGTAACTATCTAAATAAACTTTCTCATAACTTGAAATATATATCTCTCCAAATTTTCAGAACAAAAATACACAAAAGTAAGGAAAGCCCAGATTACATATCAAATTTTATTTATTTGCTTGTTTATTTATTTATTTTTAGAGATGGGCGAAGGAAGAAAGAGAAAGGGAAACATTAGTATGTGATTGCCTCTCACGCACCCCCCAACTGAGGACCTGGCCCACAATTCAGGCATGCGCCCTAATTGGGAATCAAACTGGCAACTCTGGTTCACAGACTGGTGCTCAATCTATTTAGGCACACCAGCCAGGGCTCAAATTATTTTTAAATGCAAATAAAATAAAATGACAGAAATAAAACCAAACGTATCAATAAACATAAATTGGATAAGCTCACCTACTAAAAGATGAATATTCTCTGATTAAATTTTAAAAATAAATAAATTGTTCCAAATGTGGAATAGAAGAACCCAACTAAAACAAAGTACCTCAAAAAGCTTTAAAGAGACCCTGGCTGGTGGCACAGTGGATCAGGTGCAGGCCTGTGAACCCAAAGGTCGCTGGTTCGATTCCCAGCCAGGGCACGTAACCAGGTTGCAAGCCAGGTCTCCAGTCAGATCTGTGGCTGGAGGCAGGTGAAAAGCAACCATACATTGATGTCTCTCTCCCTCTCTGCCACTCTCCCTTCCCCTCTTTCTAAAAATAATGAAATAAAATCTTTAAAAAAAACAAAAAACATTTAAAAAAATAAATAAAAGTGGAAGGATTTCAGAGAGATTTATATATCCATAAACTTTCTTCTTTCCTAATAAAGATTTGTTTATTTTCTAATTCATAATAAGGATAATAGTTTCTTCAGTTATAAAAGTAACATCACACAGAATGTTGCTGTAGAAAATTTCAAGAAAGGAGAAATGAAATAAATCTAGAATACTGCCTATGGGAATGTGGATATACAGCTCTTGATAGTCTTCTCCATATGCATCCATAATTGCAGTCAAATTACATGTAATATTTC
The DNA here is from genome assembly GCA_004026585.1 of Noctilio leporinus. NCBI lineage: Eukaryota > Metazoa > Chordata > Mammalia > Chiroptera > Noctilionidae > Noctilio > Noctilio leporinus. The sequence goes on from PVIW01003393.1 coordinate 27,291, forward strand.
CCTATTGATTTTTTTTTTCACTTAATATGCCTGAGCATATTCTTTAGTTGTCATTAAACAGACTTCTCAAATATTATCTTGGATAAGTTCACTGATTTATTTATTTATTTAAAGATTTTATTTATCACTTTCAGAGAGGGGAAGGGAGAGAGGCAGAGAGGGAGAGAGACATCAATGTACGGTTGCCTTTCACCTGCTTCCAGCTATGGATCTGGCTGGGACCTGGCTTGCAACCTGGTTATGTGCCCTGGCTGGGAAACAAACCAGCAACCTTTGGGTTCACAGGCCGGCGTCTTATCCACTGAGCCACCAGCCAGGGCCTCATTTACTCATTTATTTAATAAACACTAAGAAAAGGGGTGATGTGACATGAATGTGGGATATGGAATCAACTGGCTAATACAACCGCTTTACCACTCACTACCTATATGCCTGCTTCCTCAGTTGTAACCTGGTGATAATAATATCCACATCATTGGGTTGTTAGCTACTGCTGTTACTATTATTATAGTTATTACTATTCAAAAGGCATCTGCTGTGTGCTCAGTTCTCTGCTGGGGCACTGGAGACTCACAGATGAATCAGATCTAGTCTCTGCCCTTGGGAGCTCCCGCCTTGGTTGGAGAGACAGAAATATAAATAAATCATTACCTTCTGTAGGCCAGAGCTTTCCAGACTTTTCCAGCAAGTTGCCTGTCAGCAAATGCAAGCAACTGCTTCCCCCAGGGGAGTCTGGGGCACAGCTGAAAGCAGCCAGACTGAAAATGTTTTTGAAGTCCTGCTATTTTTCTTTAAAATTCATACAAATTTTACATTGTTTTCACAGGGTCTATGTTTGCTTTAATTTAGAAAATAAAGTGTTTTAAGTGTACTTAGAGTCATCTAGCTTTATCTACAAGATTATAGAGTAGAAAGGATACTCCAAGTATTCTTTTGCCTTGGGCCTCCACAGGCACACAAGGTAGTACCCTCAGGGTGTGAGAGGTCTCTTGGAAGGGCAGACAGCTCATCGCAGTGGGTGGTATCCTAGAAGGTAGAGCGAGAGCAGGGAAAGGTGTAACCTAGTCTGAGAAATCCAAGGCAACCTACTCATAGAGAGGACTGCCACTCTGGGTCTAGAGAAGGGAGCAGAGCAGGCTTGGCAGAAAGAACCACATGTGAAAAGCATAGAGGCCTGAAGGGGCAAGCTTAGGAAAAGTGAACAGTATACTAGGATCAGAATGTGCCATATACGTATATGGAGCCGAGGAGTATACAAAGAACAGGCTGGGAATGAAGAGAAGATATCAAGAGCTGAGGCTTTAGCCTTGGCTAGTATGGTTCAGTGGATTGATTGCTGTCCTGCAAACCAGGGGGCTACCAGTTTGATTCCCACTCAGTACATATGCCCGAGTGGTGGCTGGGTCCCTATTGGGGGTGCACAACAGGGTGCAGAAAGATATTTCTTTCCTGTCTTTCTCCCTTCCCTCCCCTCTCTAAAAATAAATAAAATCTCAAAGAGCCCTGGCTGGTGACACAGTGGATAGGCGCTGGCCTGCAAACCCAAAGTTGCTGGTTTGATTCCCAGCCAGGGCACATAACCAGGTTGCAAGCCAGGTCTCCAGCCAAGTTCATGGCTGGAGGCAGGTGAAAGGCAACCATACATTGATGTTTCTCTCCCTCTCTGCCTCTCGCCCTTCCCCTATCTCTAAAAATAATTTAAAAAATTTTTAAAGATTTTTTTTATTTATTATTTTCAGGGAGAGGGAGAGAGACATCAATGTATGCCTTTCACCTGCCTCCAGCCATGAACCTAGCTGGAGACCTGGCTTGCAACCTGGTTATGTTGCCCTGGCTGGGAATCGAACCAGCAACCTTTGGGTTTGCAGGCCGGTGCCTTATCCACTGTGCTACCAACCAGGGCTAAAAATAATAAAATATTTTTAAAAAGTCTCAAAGAAGGGGGAACAGTTTAGTCAAGGAACTAGTATGGATAACCCATGGAAATAGACAACATGCAGGATTAATTGTGGGAGGGGGAAAATGGGATGAATGTAAGACAACAACAATAAAATAAAATTGGAGCTTATAAAAAATAAATTAAATCTTTAAAAAAAAAAGGAAAAACAGCTCAGGCTTTAGGGCCAGTTGGTCAAGCATGGACTTGGACTTAACATCTCTGAACTTCAGTTTTCTCATTTTAAAAATAGGAAGGAAGATGTGTCTACCTCACAGAATGGTGGTAAGGATTAAATTAGGTCATGTTGTCAAGGGTGCAGCTGTGATTCTCATAATCACAAATGACTCTTCATTTTTTTCCCCACCCAATAGCCAAGTAGGGCACAGATGGGTCTCCCCCTGCCAGTCACCCATGTGAAGGGTCTAAATGGCCTTGGTAATGCCAGGTATCTACAGAAAGCCAAAGATGTACCGCCCATGTCCCCAAACCGTTCCATACCTCCCACTTCTGTGGCTCAATCATGAAATGCCTTCATGAGTGGGCCCTCACCCACAGTGCCAGCCCTTCTGTAGTCCTACATCTACCACCTAGAACATATGTCTTGGTTCTCACATACAAACCCTCTATCTGGAACATATTCCTCTTAACCTTTCTATCTGCCCTCCACCCCAACAACAAAATCTTCATACGCCTAATTTGTATGCCTTCTTCATTTTCAGGTCTTAGATTAGATGTCAGGTCCTCAAAGCCCTAACCCCAATACATCTTTTTTTTTTTTCAAGTATATTTTATTATTGTTTCAGTTGTCCCAATTTCTTTTCCCCTTGTTCCCCTCCACCCAGAACCCCTCTTCCCTCTTAAGCTCACCCTATTTTGTACCCACCAATTATGTTTCCTAATCCCTGGAGCATTTCCCCATATCTCTCCCTTCCCCCTCCCAATTGATAACCCTCCTGGTGATCCCCACACCCATGATTCTGATCCTATTCTGGTGGTTTGCTTAGATTATGTTTTTATTTTTTTAGGTTCTGTTGTTGATAGTTGTGAGTTTGTTGTCATTTAATGTTCATAATTTTGATCCTCTTTTTCTTAAATAAGTCAACTTCATATAAAAATGGCTTGGTGATGATGAACTCCTTTAGCTTTACTTCGTCTGGGAACCACTTTTATCTGCCCTTCCATTCCAATTGATAGCTTTGCTGGATAGAGTAATCTTGGCTGTAGGTCCTTGTTTTTCATCACTTTGAGTACTTCTTGCCAGTCCCTTCTTGCCTGTAAAGTTTCTTTTGAGAAACCAGCTGATAGTCTTATAGGAACCTCTTTGTAGGTAACTCTTCTTTTCTCTTGCTGCTTTTAAGATTATCTCTTTCTCTTTAATGTTTGGCATTTTAATTATGTGTCTTAGTGTCATCCTATTTGGGTCTAGCTTGTTTGGTGACTCTCTGTGCTTCCTGGGCTTGTATGTCTATTTCCTTCACCAAATTTGGGAAGTTCTCATTATTTTTTCACACAAGTTTTCAATTTCTTGCTCTTCCTCTTCTCCTTCTTGCCTCCTTATGATTTGGATGTTGGCACATTTAAAGCCATCCCAGAGATTCCTAAGCCTCTCCTTGTATTTTTCAATTCTTGTTTCTTCATTCTGTATTGATTGACTGTTTCTTCCTTATGTTCCAAATCATTGACTTGAACCCATTTCCTTCCCTTCACCATTGGTTTCATGTACATTTTCCTTCATTTCACTTAGCCTAGCCTTCCCTTCTTTCTCTTCTGTGTTTGCCACACTCAGGCATATCTGTCAAGTCTGTGAGCATCTTTTTCACTAGTTTTGAACTCTGCACCTGTTAGGTTGTCTGTCTCCTTGTTGTTTAGTTCTCCCACCTCAACCTTGATCTGTTTCTTCTTTTGGGCCATACTGTTCAGTTTCCTCAGCTTGACAGGCCCCTGTACTTGCCTCTGTCTTAGGTAGAGCTGTTGTACCTGTTGCATTATAAGGGGCGGAGCCTTAGGTATGTCAGTGGGAGGCGACCTGTTTCACCACAATGTGGCACTGTATGTGGGGGAGGGGTCTGAGAGGAAACAGTGCTGCTTGCTCAGCACTTACCCCTTTTCTGGGCACCTCTCCCACTTCTGGTATGGTACTGGCACCTCTCTAGCTGTTGCCCTGGCCATGGTTCCCAGAGTGGGTGGGTCTGCAGATGTTTTAGGGCTATGGGGACCCTCTAAACAGACTCTACTGAGACCAGCAGTTTACTCCTCCACTGCAACCCCCACTGGTTGGTTTTCATAGTCAGAAGCAATGTGACTTTATTCTCCTCCCACCCCCATGCTGGAATCAGGAGAGCTGCGCAGTCTGGCCTGGTGCCAGGAGAGCTCCCTACTTTTTTTAACGTGTGACTCTGCTGTCCTGCCACAGCTGCCTGCCGCCTAACCGCATTCTCTCTGTTCCAGCTCCTTCCCTCCTACCTGTCTGAATGAGTATTTTGTCTTTATTCCTTTGTCTGTTGAACTTCCATTCAGCTCAATTTTCTGGAATTCTGATTGTCTCTAGTTTTGAGGTAGATGTATTCCTTCTTAGTTGTGCAGGAGGGAGACTCAGCATTTCTGCCTATGCCTCCATCTTGGCCAAAAGCTCCGAATCTTAATGTAAGCATCCATCTCCCCCAGGACAATATCCTGTTATCCGCTGCATGCTCAGCACTGAGCTTGGTGCCAAACACATAGTAGGTGTGCAATGATACTTATAAAATGAGCGAATGACAGGAAATAGTATCAATCCAGGCCTTTGAAGAGACTGTGGTCAGAACTCAGAAAAGGAGCCAGGGCTACTAAATATTGTAACCCAATCCCACCCTAGGAACTGGGCAAACTGAGCCATAGCCACTGAATTCTTTATTATGCTTTTCTCTGATTTTTTAGATATCAGGCTTTAATACCTGCACAGTCCAATAGAACCTCCGGCAATGATGGAAATGTTCTATATCTGTGACATCCAACATGGTAGGCGCCAGCTACATATGGACATTGAGCACTTGCACCCTTGAACTGCAGCTAGGTGAACAAGGAACTAAATGTTTAACTCTATTTAACTTCATCTTAATTTCAATAGCCACATGTAGCTAGAAACTACTTTATTGGATAATATATTTCCAACTCCCACAGGGCTGTCAAGAGACCTGGGTCTGTCATGGCCTTTGTGTTCTCTCAAGGTCTTATTTCCCTTATATCATAAAACAAGGAGACTGGACTCAATTACTTCTGAAACCCTTTTCCAATGGAAAAGTGTTAGATTCAAAGGTTGATAAGAGAAGGAAAATGCGTTCTGGGAGCAGCAGTTAAGACTGGCTGTGGACACAGCAGCCCAGGAAGTGGCATACAGTCAGCGAAGGGCAGGAGGGAGAGAGACAGAACAGTTGAAGAGGGAAGAAAGCTGGCCTTCAGCCTTTGGCCATGCTCTTGTATAAATATCAAAATCCTTCCAGGAGGTACAAAGCCCTTGGTGGTCTGACTCTTCCCCTACCTCAACCACATGATCCACTATGCTACTCTCACTTTCTGGGCTCCAGAAAGGGTGGGGTTCCTTCAGTCCCATCACAGGACCTTTATCCATGCTGCTCCTTCTGCCTGGAATGATTCCCCCTTCACTTAGCCTCTCCCTCATCCTCAAACATTGTTTCCTTAAATAAGCCATCACTGACCTGGACTATGTCAGGATCCCTCTACCATACACTGTCATAACAATGTCCCTTTCTGTCACAGCATTTGCCACAAGTGTAACTTTACACCTATTTCAGTGACTCTTGGAACAATGTCTGCCTCCTATTGAGAGGGTTGGGGTAGATTTTTTTTCCTCATGGTGTACCTTCAGTGTCTAACATAGACCCCACCGTATTAATTGCCTCGTAAATGTTACTAGAAGGATGGCAGGCAGGGGAAGGCAGCCAGTCTGGGGAAGGAGCATGAGCTTCAGAAGCCCCAATCCTTGTCTGCTACATACGTAGCTGCTGTGGAAGCTTTAGGAGTGGGGTGTTTCCCTTGGCCTCTCTGGGCTTTCAGCTGGATTGTTTTCTTGGCCTCCCACCCAGGACTGCAGCCAAGATCTCTGATGGTTCCCAGTACTATGTTCTGCTCATCATCACTGATGGGGTCATCTCTGACATGACACAGACCAAGGAGGCCATTGTCAGTGTGAGTCTGAGGAGGAGGGCTTGGCAGGAAGGGGTTACTTTTAATAACTGCAAAAGGGTTGAGATTTTTATTGAATATTAAATTAATTAAATAATAACTGTGAAGGGGAAGAAAATGAACAATTTAGTCTGCCAGTTTTGCGGATGCTGGCAGAAGACATAACACTCACGGATCAGAGACAAAGGACTTTGTTACCCCCGCCAAAAGAGGTAGCTCAAGTATTGGCATTTTCTCTTATTCACTAAGTCCTAATTCCCACAGGATGATATCAAGAGAGCCAGGTAACACCTGCACCCACAGTGTATTGCATTATGAGACAGAACCCTTAGATTAGGGAACCCATACCTTATGATGGACAGTAAGCATGCCCGTCCTTTGTTTCAGTGTGAGACATTTTATTACATTGAACATTAAATAATCTGCCCTTTGTTCTAAAGAAAGATACTATATCTTTCAAGGCTGTTGTGTTATGCACATGTCCTTGAAAAATAGTCTGGAACAAAAGGAACCAGTGTCTCTGGCTGTAAGATGTACAGAAGTGCAAAACACACACAAAGAATTGCTCCCCACAATCACCTCTCTTACTGTGACTACTCACCTCAGCCATTCACTCTCTTTTCCTCATAGGCCTCCTCACTGCCCATGTCTATCATTATTGTTGGTGTGGGACCAGCCATGTTCGAGGGTGAGTAAAATGGGATGGAGGGGTGTTGTCCATGAGCAGGTCCAAGAACTAGGGAAAATAGAATAGGGAAGAATCTGAGCACCCAGGCCTGCCTCCCAAAAAAAGATAGGATGGGTGAGTGTGTTGGCCCTTGGCTAAGTCACAGACCTTCTCTGAATCTGGTTCCTCAGGATAACTGAGGCTGTTGACTTGAATTCTTCCCTCTTGGGAATAATAATGCCATACAATGCCTAATAATTGTAGGATTTTGATACAACCTTTAGGCAGTCTCATAATGACTCTAAAGGGGAAATAAGAGGGAGGGGTCAGCATGGGCTGGTGCGGGGGAGGCCAATCTGCTGAAGGTATCTTCTCTGCAGCAATGGAAGAACTGGATGGCGATGATGTGCGTGTGTCCTCTAGGGGACGCTACGCTGAGCGGGACATCGTTCAGGTAGACCCCACCTGGGAGAGGAAGTCATGGAGCTGAAAGACATGGTTGGAGGGAGAGGCTAAGTTGGCAACCACTCTACCTTCTGCCTTCATAATTACCCACCTTTCTCCCCCTCTTTCACTCTTTCAGCCTTCCTGCTTCCCTTGAATAAAATCTGTGAGAAACAGGCAGGTTGCGGTAGCCATTGTGGGTCCAAAGTGTAGATATCCAAGGCCCCTGCCCTCTAGTGGAAGCAACCAATAATAATCACATAGCTAAATGTTTCATTAGATCGTGGCTAAATGCTCCAGAGGAACAGCAAATGCCACTGAGGAGTTTATAACAGCGACCTCTCTAGATACAGTAGTCAGGAAAGGCTTCTATGAAGAAATGACATTTGAGCTGAAACCTAAAGCAAGGTATAAGCAATAGGGCAGAGAAGCAGTATGTAAGAAGGCCCTGAGGCTCAGAAGGATTGGCCCAATCATGGAAAAGGCCAGAGGCCAGGGTAGAAGGATCACGATGAGGGAGAGAAAGAGGAAGCCAAAGCTTTGTTGATCAAGGTTTTGGGGATTTATTCTTTAAAAAATTGAAAGCTCTTGAATGACTTTACACAGGGAAATGAGATGATCAGACTTCCATTTTTAAGAGGATCTTTGCTTCCTGGAGAGCAGAGAGAAGGAAGGTAGACTCATTACTGATGTAGTCTAAGTGGTAGAGGTAAGATGATAGGGATCTGGATAGAAACAGAAGCAGTGAGGAAAGAGGCAAGAAGTGGGCTCAAAATATTGTTAAAGAAAAATTTTAGGCCCTGGCTAGTAGCACAATGGATAAGGCACCGGCCTGCAAACCCAAGGGTCGCTGGTTCGATTCCCAGCCAGGGTAACATGGCCAGGTCTTCAGCCAGGTCTGTAGCTGGAGGCAGGTAGGGGGCAACCATACATGGATGTTTCCTCTCCTTCTCTCCCTTCCCCTCTCTCTGAAAAATAACAAATAAAATCTTTAAAAATTTTTTGAAACAGCTGACTATTTGAGTAAATGATGACGGAGAGTGAGGGAGCCTTCAAGGATGAGTCTCAGTTTTCTAGCTTAAGCAACTGTGTGAGTGATAGTCCCATTTACTGCGAAAGGAAAACTGAAGGAGGAGCAGATTTGTCACAAAGGGTTAGAATTATGAATCCAATGGATTTGATGTATCTAAAACAACTAAAGGAAGATGTGATGTAGAGGTATAGAAGTGTGTAAAATCATCCAGGAAGAGAATTGAGAGAGAGACCAGGTGTAGAGATCAGATAGACCCCAGAAGAATGGCTAGGGGTAAGAGAGGGAAGCTTACTCAGAAAGAGAGGAGAAACTCCAGCAGTATGGTGTGTCCAGGATGATTATGGTCAAATGACATAGGAAGAGAAGCAAGATGAGGACAGACAATTACTACCCACTGGACTGAGAATGGGGCTATTGACAACAGTACCAAAAGTAATTTCAGTAGACTGTGTAAACCAAACTGGAGTTAGGTTGAGGGTGAACAGAAGGTGAAAAAAAAAAAAAAAAAAAAAAAGGTGGGGCAAAAAGCAAAAGTGGAAAGCTTTCTAGGATAGGAGGATATTTGGAAAGAGATGTTAGGGGTCAAAGAGGAAGCCTCCCTACTGCCCCTCTTCTCTACTCCCTTTCCTGTTGGCCACCACTCACACCTGATTATCTGCCTGTTCTAGTTCGTCCCATTCCGAGACTATGTTGACCGATCAGGAAACCAAGTGTTGAGCATGGCCCGACTAGCCAAGGATGTGCTGGCGGAGATCCCGGAGCAGCTGCTGTCCTATATGCGCACCAGGGACATTCAGCCTCGGCCTCCACCCCCTGCCAACCCCAGCCAAACCCTAGCTCCAGAGCAGCCCTAAGGAGCCTACTTATCCAATGCTTGCAATCTGCCCATCTGCCCACCCACTGCATCTGCTGAAAGCCAGAGGCACCTAGGGCGCTGTAACTTACTGGGAGGCCAGCTTGGATGATCAGCACTGGGTGGTCAAGTCCTCCACCCCCTCATCCACTGAAAAGCCTGGCATGTCACAACCTCCCTGCCTTCATGCCAATAATAAAGCTGATAATGATAATTACTCCACTTCTGTCTCTTGGGTCTTGGGGGACAGAGATAGACTAGGGGACCCAGAGGCTGGAACACCAACAGGAGGGAGCAAAGACAGCTTCAGCCAGGATTTATCCCCAGCCTATTAAACATTCATCCAATCATTTCTTCAGACATTCTTCAAACATTTGCAAAAGTGCTAAATAAAACTGTGTGTATGCTTTTTTCTGAGAAAGGAGAGAGGCCATAGCCTTCATTGGACTCCTAATGGGGTTCCTGACCTCAAAAGAGGTTGGCTTTAAAATAATTGTAGTAACATTGTTCTGACCCATTCATTCTGTTTTCCGAATGAGAATGATAAAAACGGTCAATATTTTATTTTAGTATTCATTACATATCACACACAATGCTCAGTGATTTATAAGCATCATCTATTTAATCCTTACAACAATCCTGTAAGATAGGCATTGTATGTTGTCTCCATTCTACAAGTGTGAGGAAACTGAGGCTCAGAGACAGAAGTCACTTAGTGAAAAAAAACGCATCAGCTTGACTCCAGATTTCAAGATCTTAATCAGAATACATGTTCCTGAAGTGTTGATTTTATTAAGGTGAAGATGATTTGCTTTTTTGTCTTTTTCTTTTTTTGTGATGACACTGTATATAAAAACATACATTATAGTGGGTCAAAGGCAAGTTTGCATTAAGATAAAATGGACTTTGATCCAGAACCCTGAAAGATCCTTTTATGATCCTCCTTGGTGGCAGAACTGGAGAGGCTCAGCTACAAGCATGTTTAACAAGTGAACTCTCCCTGGCACCCAAGTTCTCCAAAGCCCCCAAGAACTGACAATAAAGCTTTCGAACTCCGTTTTACAAGTGAGGAGCTTGAGGCAGGACGAATTGAACAACTTGCCCTAGTTTACATAGCTACTACATTAAACCCGGCAGTCTGTTTTGAGACCATTTTCCAAACTGTAGCAATGACACATTTCCCCGCCAAACTACAGGGTACTAGGCACCTGAATCCCATTTTACAGTAGGTAGCCCGTTCACACCCCAACAGCTTTCTGCACCTCCCCAAATCCAGCCCCTGCTTTCCAATCCGCACTTTCTCCTCGGCCCCGCCGCAATACCTCCCCAAATTCCTGCCCCTCCCCTTAGCCGTGCCCAGTTCTGCCCAAGGCAGTCGGGTCCTCTCCGTCCAGCCCCGTCCCTTCCCTCGATGCCTGTGTTTCCCAGGTCCGTCCTTTCCGCCAGCTCACCCAGTTCCACGTGCCGGGCAGCCCAAAGTCCCACCCTTACGTTTCTGAGGCCCACTCTTCAGTTCAGCCCACTCGGTCCGCGGGCTCATCCCCTGGCCTCCTCGCGAGGACCCGCCCGGCCACCGAGCCGTCCTCCCCGCAGACCCCGGCCGGCCGCCCGACTGGTTAATTCCCTCGCGGCCCCGCCCCGCGCCTACGCAGAAATGCCGGCCTTCTCCTTGGGTTCAAACCCTGTCCCTCGGCTCTCGGCCCTGCCTCCAGCCCCGCCCCGTGGCCCCGGCTCCGCCTCACCCGCTTCCTCCCAGACCAAGGCCAGGTCTTCACCGCAGCCGAGGCGCCAGCAGGGGGGGAGGGGGAAGAGGGCGGAGACCGAGGGGGAAGGGAGAAGGGCGGGCTCCTCATTCCCAGCCCCGCGCTCAAGGTTTGAAGCCGCAGATTCGCCACAGACGCCTGGCAATTCCCGGTCCTGAGGACTAGCTCTTCGGCCCCCATAAACTCACCTCTCAAGTGGAGGAGCCAGCGGCGCTCTGCGGGGCGTTCCAAGGTCCTTACGGGCGCCAGAGCAAGTCCTCCTGAGCCTCGGCGGGCGGGCGCGGGGCTGGCGAAAGCGCCGCCGGGCAGGGCAGCGGCACCACGTTTACCCTGCGCAGACGCCGTCGCCGTCGCCGCCGCTGCCGCTGCTGTCCCTTCCTTTGCCGCCGCCGTCTCTGCTGCCGCTGTCCCCGCGCTGCCTCCTGGAGCCTCCATTGTTCCGGCGCTGCCGGGTCCCGACGCGGGGCAACTTAGGGGCTGTCGAAACGGGAGGCGGCCGGCAGAGTTGAGACACCGGGGCGCCGGCAAGACCGGGAGCGGAGGGGTCCGCGCGGGAATCCGGGAGCCGGGGCCAGAGCTTGGGACGGCAGGGGGCCGGAGTGGCGAGGTGTGAGATCTTCGAAGTTGGGGCTCCTCCTACCCAGCCCATCTTTCCCGGCGGCCTCCCCAGTGGGGTCGGAGCCCCGGCGGGCAGCCCCGGCGATGAACCCGGACTCGAGGTGGCCGGTAAGTGCGGGCCTGGGGCCAGGGCGGGAGTGGCCCGCAGCGAAGGGGTTGACTACTTTTGTGGGGTGCGCGTAGAGCTCCTCTGCCCAGGTGCCCCCCTGGCCCTTCCAACCAGGAGAACTGACAGCGCTTTCGCTCGCAGCGGGCATCCAGGGGCAACAGTGTATCTCCGGGGCTATCTGGTCAACCGCAGACGGTGAGCCTTGTTTAACTTGTTACACTTCAACAAAAGGGAGTCGCCGCATCCGGGAGAGGGCTGCGGGCACCGCCTGGGCCTGGTTTGATCCCTCCGGCCCCGGCTCGCTACTTCCTCCAACTCCCTGAGCTTCGCTACCGTACGCCCAGGCCCGCGGCGCTACCCACAGGCTTTCAGATCTAAGTTCTCAGCTTGGTCCCCTGTGCCTCTGTCGTTGATTCCCAGCGGGACATCTGCCCAGGGCTGTGTGCTACTTAGGGAGCCAGGGAAGCAGAGCTGCTACATCCACCAGGGACCCATCATTGAAAGAGAGAGCTTATTTTACGCCTACAATTGGTCTGTATTTAAAGGCACAGAAGCCAATAGAAAGCAGAAGAGAGCTGAAGTTGAAGTAGTTTTACTGATGCTGAAGTCAGGTGCTTTGACAGAGAGAGAGGCTGAAACAGCCCGCTTGCTTGTTTACCTAGCGGGGTCACTGTTTGTCAGGGAGCTTAGGGTGGCACTGCCCGGAATGGTGCCAAGCCCCTAGCTGAGTTCTTAAACTCAGCTAAGCCAGGAGAAACTGGGGCAGTCTCTGACTAAGCTGGGCTTCCTGGGGGCTGGTGCCATCTGCTGTCTTCACCCAGGAACACTGGAGAGGAGAAAGGGAAGGCCCTGAGGACCAGCATGGAATTGAGCGTGCCTGGATTGCCTTGTTCCTGTTTCTACTCTTAGGGCCAAGGGATAGGCTCTCCCTAAAAATCTCAGAAGTGAACTAATTCTTTCTATAGTCCATTGATTCCTGCTGGAGTCCAGGATTAAATCATTGGCTACCCATTCAGGCTTCTACATGGGCTAAGACAAGTCTTTTTTGTTTGTGTGTTTTTTAAGGTTTTATTATTTCCAGAGAGAGGGGAAGGGAGAGAGGCAGAGAGGGAGAGAGACATCAATGTATGGTTGCCTTTCCCCTGCCTCCAGACATGGACCTGGCTGGAGACAAGGCTTGCAACCTGGTTATGTGCCCTGGCTGGGGAATTGAACCAGCGACCTTTGGGTTCGCTAAAGGCCGGCACCTTATCCACTGTGCTACCAGCCAGTGATGGCGACAAGTCTTCATCTGTCTCTCTCAGCTCCAAATAGGGTGGTCCCCTCATTCAGCTAATCAAGTACTAGGGATGTAGAGAGGTAGGCTATGGTGTCTGCACTTCCCAGTCCCCAGTCTAGGGGGAGGAGACAAAAGTGAGAATGGAATGATATGAAAACACAGTTCCCTGAAGGAGAGACAAGTTATAACAGAAGTGACATTTTATCTAGGTTTTGAAGAATGAGTAGGAGCTCACCAATAAGAGAGGATGGAAGGCATTCCAAATAGAGATCATCTTGCAAGAATGAAAGGTTATAACTCAGGAAATGGCAAGTCACCCTGGAGAGACAGAAGTACAGCTGTAACTCTGGAAAAGAAGAGTCTGGAAAGGGGGACTAGGGCCAGACAGTGAAAGAAACACTTGAATGTCAACATAAGGAATTTGGATATTATCTTGAAGTAGGGAGCATCAGAAAGATTTTAATCAGAGATTGAATTGATTGTAAAAAGATTACTCTGGCCATATTATGCGATATTAAGCTAGGAGGTTGAGGCAGAGGGCAGACAACTGACAAGATGTGATGAGGCTGCACTGTGGCAATGATGTGGAAGAGATGACCTTTGGAGATGCTATGTAGGTGGGCTGGCCAGGATCCTTGAAAAGAAAAAGGGTTGGAGGGAGTGGAGTAGGTAGCCAGGAACTCTTCTAATGCCTATGTTAACTTATTTGTACGTTCTAGATGTGACAGCATGGGGGTGGACTTTGACGTGAAGACTTTCTGCCACAACTTGCGGGCGACTAAGCCACCATATGAGTGCCCTGTGGAGACTTGCCGAAAGGTCTACAAGAGTTACAGTGGTATTGAGTACCACCTGTACCATTATGACCACGACAACCCACCACCTCCTCAGCAGACTCCACTTCGCAAGCACAAGAAGAAGGGGCGCCAGTCACGCCCAGCTAACAAGCAGTCACCCAGCCCCTCGGAGGTGTCACAGTCACCGGGCCGTGAGGTAATGAGCTATGCACAGGCCCAGCGCATGGTGGAGGTGGACCTGCATGGCCGCGTGCACCGCATCAGCATCTTTGACAACCTGGATGTAGTGTCAGAGGATGAGGAGGCTCCAGAGGAAGCCCCCGAAAATGGCAGCAACAAAGAGAACAACGAGACACCAGCTGCAACTCCCAAGTCAGGCAAGCATAAGAACAAGGAGAAGCGCAAGGATTCCAACCATCACCACCACCATAATGCTTCTGCCAGCACCACTCCAAAGCTGCCTGAAGTTGTATACCGGGAGTTGGAGCAGGACACCCCTGATGCCCCACCCCGGCCAACTTCCTATTATCGGTAAGGTCACCTCTGCCTCCTAACTCTGGAACACTGGTCAAGCAGGGCTCAGGAGCCAGAGAGATGAAAAGCAGCAGGTAGGAGAGTGGCAGGGGTAAAGGATAGCAGGAGCACGCTAGTTCTTTTAAGGCAGTGAGAGGAACGTTTATGCCAACTAATGACAGTGGCATTTATTATAACTACTCCCTCGTGTTACTCTTTTTTATTTTCTCATGTTATTCTCACAGTCCACTCAGGTAGATAATTGTTCTCATTTAATAGATGAGGAAACCACAGTTCAGTAAGGGGCCAGACTTACCAAAAGTCAGTAGATAGTGGAACCAGTATTCAAACCTAGGTTCCTCTGACTCCAAAGCTGCACTATTTCCACTCTTTCAAAAGATCCTTTCTGTGGTTCCTGACCCTTTCCACTCCATCAGCGTGTGACCTGGGGAAAGGCATCTGGCTTCCGGTGTTATAGTGACCCCATCTGTAGAGTAGGTTTAATGTTCCTGTGTCTGCCTAAAGGTAGAAGACAAGGAACACTGATTTTAATAAAGTCCTAAAAGCAATTTGTAAATCTGCAGAGGCAGTTTTCCCATTATTTGTTCCTTTATTGTAACCCATCTTTTAGCATGCCTAATCAGTATTTACATCAGGTATATTTTGTACTCCTCCAATGGCCCTTGTCTTTGTTTCATTTAACTGTTTCTTGGGACCCCACCTCCTTCCAAAAATTAGTCACAGTGGCTCCTAATCACAGGCATAGACTAAATTCCTTTAACATGAGGTAAAAAATGGAGTGAAGGCAGTATGGTGATAAAATTACATGCAAAAAGCCAAAAGATGGTACAAAAACCAAGTATAAAACTTACATCTGAGAGTCTTGGCATCCAAAGCAAAAAGGGCATTCTGATGAGTTAGTTAAGGTACAGTCTTTGGTTTAAACTAATCAGAAGTCCTGATCACTGGGAAAGACTTATAAAGGTTTTTATATGAAAGATTTTTATCAAAAGTGTAATCCATGTAATGCTATACTAAATCTCATGAAAGTAAATCTGTGGGAACCCAAGTAATTTGGCTTAGTAGTTCACTTTTCTCTGACATGTTAGCCAGTCTCCTTCCTCTCCATTTCTTTCATCTGGCCAGCCCAGGTCTACCTCCTTCTGGCTTTCTATTGTCTCTATTCTGTTAGCACTGTCATTTCCACCCCCAACACAGAGACCCCTCTCAGAGCCTGTCCTCTCTCCTAATGACTCCCTCCTAATGTTGCTCTTTGCTCTGGTGGGCATCTCAGCTCAACTCATTCTGCTCCTTTTCTTCCTCCCTCCACTGAGATTCACTCTTTCCTCCTGGAGAATCAGGTCTATTCTCCAGGGCAGCAGTTCTCAACTGGTGCACTGCCATCAGTTGGGAGATGTATTTTGTGTAATTTATTACTACTTTTAACAAAACAGCCCAAGTTTTGGAAATGATTTGCTTTCTATTTAAATTTGAGAAGCTTTGAAGTCATCTCTGATAACACCACTTTCTCTTGCTTGCATGTGATATACTTTCTTGAGGGGGAAAGGGAGGGTGGTGTGCCAGGAATTGTATATGACATGTAGCCTACCTTTATCTGTGCTACAGCTAGCCTGTAATCTGGGTGACTGTGGAAGTGTGTTTGCCTGGCCTGGTCTAGTACCAGAGCCCCATTTCCCTTGTGAAGAGAGGAGAGGTGGCCAGCTATATGCCTTTTTGATTTAGCCCATTCGGTTTTGAAATTCCAATTAATCCTGACAGCATCTTTGGGAATTAATAGTATTATCTTAGTTCTATCATCAATAAAACCAAGGTTCAGAAAAGAGCAGTGATGGTCTGAAAGTCACAAAACCGCAGAGCCAGGGTTTAAATTTAGGTTTGTTAGAAGCTGAAGCCCCATTCTTTCCCTTGTAGCTCTCTCTAGCTCTACAGTACTAGAGTTTAAGTGACGGAGAGCACAGTAAGAGCATGGGAGCCTGCTCTGACTCCCAGGAATCTTCTGCCCCAACGAGTGCTGCAGGGTAGAGTTTGAATCCTAGCTCTGCCACCTCCTGGCTGTGTGACCTTTCTGTGTTGGGCAAAATTAACTTCTCATTTCCTTATTTGCAAAATGAGGGCAATAAGAACATTGATCCTATGGCTGTGGTGAAAGTAAATGTGATAACTTAGCACAATGCTCATAGTAAATGCTCAGTAAATCTTGACTGTTCTGACTGTTCTCTCCCAAGGCCATCCAGAGAAACCACAGTACTAGTAGTTTGAGGGCAGCCTGAGCTGGTGCTGGCAACAGCTGCAAAGACCCACAGCAGCTCCATTCAGAACAGTTGGTGCTAAAACACTCACATATAATTTGCAAGTGACACCAAGGACATTCTTTCCCCTGACTCTTTGAGCCATCATTCAGACCAGTGGGTCCTCACTGCCCCATCTTTCTCACTTTAGAAGTCTGGCTGAGCTTCTGCACCCCAAGGGAGGGGGTATAACACTGGGATATAAGGTTTGGAGTCAGGCCTAATTTCACATCCCAGCTCTACCACTTTCCCAGAAGGGAGCTGGGGTAGGTGAAGTAACCTCTCCAAACCTATGTTTCTTTTTCTGCAAAACAGGAATGATTATAGGACCTATAAGTAAGGGTGGAATGAGACAACATATGTAAAGGTGCAGGGGGCTTAGAGTTAGTGCTTGGCAAGTGTAATCCAGTGTCGTTAAGGAAGGGAAATCTCAGCCATATGATGCTGAGCTGCTTGTGTGCACTGTAGGTACATCGAGAAGTCAGCAGAGGAGTTGGATGAAGAGGTAGAGTATGACATGGATGAAGAGGACTATATCTGGCTGGATATCATGAATGAGCGACGGAAGACGGAAGGTGTGAGTCCCATCCCGCAGGAGATCTTTGAGTACTTAATGGACCGGCTGGAGAAGGAATCCTACTTTGAGAGCCACAATAAAGGCGACCCCAATGCACTAGTAGATGAAGATGCCGTTTGCTGTATCTGCAATGATGGTGAATGCCAGAACAGCAACGTCATCCTCTTTTGTGACATGTGCAACCTGGCTGTGCACCAGGAGTGCTATGGTGTCCCCTATATCCCTGAGGGCCAGTGGCTGTGCCGCCGCTGCCTACAATCACCCTCCCGTGCTGTGGACTGTGCTCTGTGCCCCAACAAGGGTGGTGCCTTTAAGCAGACAGATGATGGGCGCTGGGCCCATGTGGTGTGTGCCCTGTGGATTCCTGAGGTCTGCTTTGCCAACACAGTCTTCCTGGAACCAATTGACAGCATTGAGCACATCCCACCAGCTCGCTGGAAGCTGACCTGCTACATTTGCAAACAGCGGGGTTCAGGGGCCTGCATCCAATGCCACAAGGCTAACTGCTACACAGCTTTCCATGTGACATGTGCCCAGCAGGCCGGCCTTTACATGAAGATGGAGCCTGTTCGGGAGACAGGAGCCAATGGCACCTCCTTCAGTGTCCGCAAGACAGCCTACTGTGACATCCATACACCTCCTGGTTCAGCACGCCGCCTGCCTGCCATGTCTCATAGTGAGGGTGAGGAGGATGAGGATGAGGAGGAAGATGAGGGTAAGAGTTGGAGTTCAGAGAAAGTCAAGAAGGCCAAGGCCAAGTCCCGGATCAAGATGAAGAAGGCGCGGAAGATCCTGGCAGAGAAGAGGGCTGCAGCACCTGTGGTGTCAGTGCCCTGCATCCCACCACACAGGTATTGTGGGGAGCAGGTGAAGAGGTTGGTAAGGGAAGAATAAGCTCTGAAGAATGACAGCTGCCTGAGTGGAGTAACAGGGTTAGGTTATCTTCTTCCTACCAGGAGCTATGTGTAAGTTAAATAGAATCCAAAAGAGATTAGCTCTGACAGGTCACCTGACTTTTACCTTATGAGCCAGGAATGTCTATTTTTACCTGGCAGACAAGTTTTAAGCTGACCTTCATTTTGATGGTGTGGTTTAAGTTATGAAGAAAGGATGTAATAGCCACCAGCCACAACAGAGGAAATGGTCTAACTCTTAAGGGAGAAATGGAATTAAAAGGAGAGAAGGAAATGCTTAAGGAGTTGCAAAGTAGTTACTGCCACCAGTAAGTCCAAATGAGGGCTGTGGTCAGTGATTTTTAACACTCTTATGTTACCTAGTTGACTTCCTATAGTTCACTGCTATACTTTATTTTAAAACCTTCCAAGGCTCAGTCTAAGCTGGGTATCCCAGGGCAAACTAGCACTCTGGGCTATAGTGAAGAAAGCAGTCTTAGGAGCCAAATTCCCTTACCCCTTGGTGAAGGGGGTTAGGGACCTGGATTAGTTCTGGGAGCTTGATTTCCTGTCTGTTGAGGTGCCATTAACACTAGATTTATTCCCTGTTCAACTCCATTCAGATACTGTCAACTAGCCAGAGACCCTTGTTTTACTTAAGGAAATTTGTTCTGTTTCTTAGGCTCAGTAAAATCACCAACCGCCTGACCATTCAAAGAAAGAGCCAGTTCATGCAGAGGCTGCATAGCTACTGGACGCTGAAGCGGCAGTCACGGAATGGGGTCCCACTGTTACGTCGCCTGCAGACACACTTGCAGTCTCAGAGGAACTGTGACCAAGTCGGGGTACTGTGTCATATTCCCTGTGGGCTCTGGAAACCAGGGCCAGGGGATAAGGGTCAAGATTTGTGACTATAGCATTCAATGGCTGAGGGCTTAGGCTGTTCCGTTTTTTTAGCTAGCCCTCTAACCAGGCTCAGGAAAAAATCCTTACAGATTATCCATGTAGAAGGGTACTGTTCCTATGTGTTTATTCATTCATCCAACAAGTGTATACTGAGCATTGGCACAAGGGACACAGGTTGAGGAACTCCCAGTTGAGCTGGCTAACCTGCCAGTAAGTTTCTGTGCAAGTTTCTGTGTACCCTCCTTTGGCTTTACCTGTCCTTAGCCCAAGTTTCCTGGTCTGTCCTCCCCTCTGGCCTTTCCTCTGGCTCCCTTACCATCTCCTAACCACTGTGTGCTTCTACAGAGAGATTCTGAGGATAAGAACTGGGCTCTCAAAGAACAGCTCAAGTCCTGGCAGCGGCTCCGGCACGACCTAGAGCGAGCTCGGCTACTGGTAGAGCTGATCCGCAAACGGGAAAAACTCAAAAGGGAGACGGTGAGTGCTCCTGGGCCAGCTCTGTTTTACAGAGGAGGGAACATATCTGGAAGAAGAAAAGCATGTGTCACCTAGTCAGGAAGCAACAGGGCTGATGTTGGAGTCAGGTCTCCTGGTGCTCAGTGTGCTCTTGGGCCCACCAGAAACTGGCAGTCACAGGAGAGTATGAATGGAACTCTGAATTATTTGATACAGGCAATTAGTGCTGTAAGTTCAATCAAGGGAGGGAAAGGCCAGAGTGATTGTGGAGTTTCACTGGGTGGGGCCTTCTAGAAGGTTCTCCTTAGTGAGTATATCCCACTGTTGGGGGTGGGGAGGAAGGCAAAATCCCAGACCAGCCATAACTGTTGCCTCAGACCTCTGCCAAGAGACTGGAGTGGATCTGGCTGATTGGGCCTTTCTCTGTGTCAGATCAAGGTCCAGCAGATTGCCATGGAGATGCAGCTGACCCCTTTCCTCATCCTTCTTCGCAAAACCTTGGAGCAGCTTCAAGAAAAGGACACGGGCAACATCTTCAGCGAGCCGGTCCCTCTGTCTGAGGTAACCGAATTGGACGAAGTAAGAATCCCTTCCCCTCACTCCACCTTCTTTCTGTTCCTCTCCCAGTTGGACCCCCGCTGCAGGTCTGGGCCAGGGATTAGGAGGGGACCTTGAAGAGAGGGGCTGGTGGCTCTGGGGCTCCAGCACAAACTAGAGTCACATGCATCACCTAGACTCTGTCTTATCCCTGACATATCCCAAGGGCCCAGAATGGGAGGTGATCTGTACTCCCTCCTCAGAGGTAGAGACTAAGTCTGCCAAATGAATAACCCCAGAACAAGAAGACACTTTTGGGGTGCTGAACCCTAGAATGGAAACTTTAGAAGGCTCAGCACCTATAGAACCAGCTCTGAAGCCCTAGGTCCTGACTGACAGGCAGTTCTCTCTAAAAGGTATAAAATGAGAGGTCTGAGGCAGCAGCTTCATTATAAGGCTTAATAATAAGTGGAAAAAAGCTATAGGAATGCAAGGTGGTGTCATTTCCAGAGGACTCCCCTTTTTTCTTATTAAAGCCACATATGTCTCTAGGAGGAAGTTTTGGCAGTAATTTTATCACTTTTCCAGGCCAGGAAAAGAAGGCCCAGGGAGGTTAAGAGACTTGCCCAGGTCACACAGCTTGTGACTGGTAAAGTCAAGACTGAATCCACCCCTCTTTCCCTCTGTGCTATATGCCTACCTCTACGGTGGAAGGAAGTTACTAGATGCATTTCAAGGGGTGGCATTAGTAACAGAGTTTCAGGGGAAATGAGAAGCATATCTCCACTTAGCCACACCTACCCTGCTCTCCCAGGTACCTGACTATCTAGACCACATCAAAAAGCCCATGGATTTTTTCACCATGAAGCAGAACTTGGAGGCTTACCGATACCTGAACTTTGATGATTTTGAGGAGGACTTCAACCTCATCGTTAGCAACTGCCTCAAGTATAACGCCAAGGACACCATCTTCTATCGGGCAGCGGTGCGGCTCCGTGAACAGGGTGGTGCTGTGCTCCGCCAGGCCCGGCGCCAGGCAGAAAAAATGGGCATCGACTTTGAGACAGGCATGCATATCCCTCACAACCTGGCCGGAGATGAGGCCCCACACCACACTAAAGATGGTGAGTGATGGAGTCACACACACAGAGAACAATGCTAAGGATGAATAGCTTTCCAAAAGTCCCCTCCTGGAAGCAGGCAGTATAGGCAGGAAGCAGTTAGGCTGAGCAAGGGCAGGCTATCCCCAGGAAGCCAGACTGGGTGATTGGATAGCAATGCCTACCAGTCCACATCTTGGTGCTGCTGTGTTATTGCTATTTCTGGTAAGAAGCTAAGAGGGGGGAAGAATGGATTTCTTACTGCCTGCCCAGGTTTAAGGGGTCCAGGGAACTGCCCTGAATCTGACTGTTCTCCCCATCCCCACCCCTAGCAGCAGAGGAAGAGCGGCTGGTCCTGCGGGAGAACCAGAAGCACCTGCCAGTGGAAGAGCAGCTGAAGTTGTTGCTGGAGCGGCTGGATGAAGTGAATGCTAGCAAGCAGAGTGTGGGACGCTCACGGCGTGCAAAGATGATCAAGAAAGAGATGACAGCACTACAGCGGAAGCTTGCCCACCAGCGAGAAACTGGAAGGGATGGGCCTGAGCGTCATGGCCCCTCCAGCCGGGGCATCCTGACACCCCACCCGGCAGCCTGTGACAAGGATGGGCAGACAGACAGTGCCGCTGAAGAGAGCAGCAGCCAGGAGACAAGCAAAGGTCTGAACCCCATAGCAAGGTGGATCCCAAAGCAAATCAGACTTTATTCTAAAGCACACACTTAGCCCCTGACATCCCCTAGGCAGAGGTCTTTCCTGCACAGCTAGCTCAATTTTCTCCCTCATTCCCCAGGCAGGGGCCTCTTAGCTGCCTCTGTGGCTATTTGTGTAAGAGACAGTGCTCCTAATTCCATGATCCCCAACAATGGCTGGAATAATGGTTCTATACACCCAGGGTGTACCCTGGACATTTACCCTTCCCATATCAGGCCCCTCACCAACTCTCCTTCTCTCTTTCTCTGCTCCAGGCCTGGGTCCCAACATGTCCTCAACCCCCGCACATGAGGTGGGCAGGAGAACCTCAGTTCTGTTCTCCAAAAAGAACCCGAAGACAGCTGGACCGCCCAAGAGGCCGGGCCGGCCCCCCAAAAACCGGGAGAGCCAGATGACCCCCAGCCACGGAGGCAGTCCTGTGGGGCCCCCTCAGCTCCCCATCATGGGCTCCCTGCGTCAGCGCAAGCGGGGTAGGAGCCCCCGGCCCAGTTCAAGCTCAGACAGCGACAGTGATAAATCCACAGAAGATCCCCCAATGGGTGAGCCTTACCATCACCCAGTCCCCTAAGAGAGGGAGCAAAGCTGCCATCCTTCCCAACATAACTTCTACCTATCCCTTAATTTGCCCATAATATGTCAAAGCTAGAAGGGCCCTTAGAATCCTTTAATTAAATCCCCCATTTTACAGACTGGGAAACTGAAACCAAAGACACTGATCTAGCTAGATTCCCATCCAGGGCGCCCCCCTCCATTGTATCACTTCACCTTTTCTCTTCTCACCCTCCTTTGGGGATCTCCTGCCCTATATAAGCCATTTGTGTCCTAAGGTCTATAATTGCCAAGGGAAGTGTAAAGAGTGGGCCAGAGCTGTGGCCAGCTATAGCTCTGCTGGCTAAGGTTAGAGGAATTTTTCCAGCACAGAAGGGGAAGCCAGGCTCTTAAGTACCTCTTACCCCCATGTCATCTCTGATCTACATCTTCCTGATTCCTTCCCTCTACCCCTTGCCCTCCCCTATCCAAGACTTACCAGCCAATGGCTTCAGCAGTGGAAACCAGCCAGTGAAGAAGAGTTTCTTGGTATACCGTAATGACTGCAGCCATCCCCGGAGCAGCTCAGACTCTGACTCCAGCAGCAGTAGCAGCAGCAGCGCTGCCTCAGACCGGACCAGGTACTGGCTTTCCAGATCAAGGCCTGCATCTGGGGTGCTCTTCTGGGTTTCCCTGTGGGAAGTGGGATGGCAGCCATCTCAGCCCAGATTAAGATGGCTCAAACCCAAGGTTCTCTGCAAGATAATGGAGTAGATGTGAATATCACCATAATGGAATGGAGGAACCAAACTGGGTTCAGCTGATGATTTATTTATTTATTTCTATTTTCCCCTCCATTTATTTATAAAGTATATTTTATTAAGCTGTTACAGTTGTCCCAATTTCTTTTCCCTTTGTTCCCCTGCTCCCAGGACTCCCCTTCCCTCCCACAATACTACCACCTTAGTTCATGTCCATGGGTCACACATATAAGTTCCTTGATTTCACCCTTTCCTACATTATTCTTAACTTCATACTATCTGCCTTGTACCCACCAATTATGTTTTCTAATAATCCCCTTTTATCCCCCCTTCCCCTTCCCAGCTGATAACCCTCCCGATGATCCACATACCTATGATTCTGGTCCTATTCTGATTGTTCAGTTTATTTTTGTTTTTATTATTTTAGATTCATTGTTGATAATTGTGAGTGTTGTCATTTAATGTTCATAGTTTTAATCTTCTTTTTCTTAAGTAAGTCCCTTTAACATTTCATATAATAATGGCTTGGTGATGACGAACTCCTTTAGCTTACCTTGTCTGAGAACCACTTTTATCTGCTCTTCCATTCTCAATGATAGCTTTGCTGGATAGGCTAATAGGTCCTTGCTTTTCATCACTTTGAATACTTCTTGCCAGGTCCTTGTTACCTGCAAAGTTTCTTTTGAGAAATCAGCTGATAGTCTTATAGGAATCCTTTTGTAGGTAACTCTCTTCTTTTCTCTTGCTGCTTTTAAGATTCTCTCTTTATCTTTAACCTTTGGCATTTTAATTATGATGTGTCTTGGTGTGGTGCGATTTGGGTCTAGCTTGTTTGGGACCCTGTGCTTCCTAGACTTGTGTGTCTGTTTCTTTTGCCAAATTTGGGAAGTTTTTCTTCATTATTTTTTCACACAAGTTTTCAATTTCTTGCTCTTCCTCTTCTTCTGGCACCCCTATTATCCCAGAGATTCCTAAGCTTCTCCTCATTTTTTTCAACTCTTGTTTCCTCTTTCTAAACTGGTTGACTGTTTATTTCTTCCTTACGTTCTAAGTAGTTGATTTGAACCCCGTTTTCCTTCCCTTCACCATTGGTTTTGTGTGGCTTTTTCTTTGTCTCACTTAGCCTGGCCTTCACTTCTTCCTTTTCGTGTTTCCTGTACTTCAGCATATCTGTGAAGTCTTCGAGCGTCTTTATCACCAGTATTTTAAACTGTGCATCTGTTATGCTAGGTGTTTCTTCATCGCTTAATTTGCCCATGGGGACCTTGATTTGTTCCTTTTTTTTGAGCCATAGTTCTTTGTCTTCTCATCTTGACAGGCTCCTGTGTTTGGCATTGTGTCTTAGGTAGAGCTGTTGCACCTGTTACGTTGTAAGGGGCAGAGCCTCAGGTATTCATCAGTACAGGTGACCTGTTCACCACATTTTGTGGTGCTGTATGTGGGGGAGGGTTTTAAAGGAAACAACGCCACTTGCTCAGCACTCGCTCCTTTTCCAGGCACTTCTCCCACTTCCAGTATGGGACTGGCACCTCTCTAGCTACTGCCCTGGCCATGGTTCCCAGAGTGGGTGGATCTACACACTTTCGAGGACCATGGAGAGATCTCTATAAACAAATGGGCTCTGATGAGAGACTAGCAGTTTCTTTCTCCACCTCCATCGGTTTTCACAGTCAGCAATAAGGTTTTATTCCCCTTCCCACCCCACCCCCACCTCCCGGTGCTAAAATGGTTGCCTGGTTTGATGCTGGGAGCACTCCCCAGGTGTCCTTACTTTTGTGACCTTGCTTTCCACTGGCTGGCCACAGCTGCCTTCCCGCCACAGCCATCGTGGCAGCAAACTGTGTCCTCTCTGTCCTGGCTCCAGCCCTCTTATCTGTCTGGATGAGTATTTTTTTCTTTATATACTTGTTTGTTAGACTTCCATGCAGCTCCATTTTCTGGAATTTCTGGTTGTTTCTAGTTTTGAGGTAGTTGTGTAGGGAGATGCAGCGTGCCTACCTGTGCCTCCATCTTGGCCAGAAATCTTAGCTGATCTTTTAGAGCAGAGGGTGTAAACTAATGACATGTGGCCTGGATTTGGCCTGCAGACATTTGCAGACATATTTTGTTTGGTCAGCATGGTGGGTTTTTTGTTTGTTTTGTTGTTGTTGGGGTGGGAGGGTATTATTTTTTAAAGAATTTATTTATTATTTCCAGAGAGAGGGGCAGAGAGGGAGAGAAACATCAATGTGTGGTTGCCTTTCACCTGCCTCCAGCTACAGACCTGGCTGGAGACCTGGCTTGTAACCTGGTTATGTGCCCTGGCTGAGAATCGAGCCAGAGACCTTTGGGTCTGCAGGCCGGCACCTGTCCCCTGAGCCACCAGCTAGGGCTGTTGTTATTTTTAATGAATCCAGAAGTACCACATAAAATTCCCAGTTTCTGTATTCTTTTTAAAAATTAGATCTGGCCCTGGCTGGTGGCACAGCGGATAAGGTGCCAAGGTGCTAGCCTGTGAACCTAAAGGTCGCTGATTCGATTCCCAGCCAGGGCACATAACCAGGTTGCAAGCCAGGTCTCCAGCCAGGTCCATAGCTGGAGGCAGGTGAAGGGCAACCATACATTGATGTTTCTCTCCCTCTAACTCTCTCCCTTCCCCTTTCTCTAAAAATAATAAATAAAATATTTAAAAGTAAAATTAAAATTAGATCTGGCCAATATTACTTTTAAAAAGCATGCATTCAATACCACCACTGCTACATCCAGCCCACATTAGTCAAATTACTACCAAGCCCCTAAGGACATTTGGATTTAAAATTCTTTTAAGTAGCTTCTGTTTTCCAAAAGTCAAAGAGGAAAGGACACCCACTACACCATTCTCCACTCTTCTACTTTAAGCTAAGCTCCCCTTGTCTTGTCTACAGCACAACACCCTCAAAACAAGGCAGGGGCAAGCCCTCCTTCTCTCGGGGCACATTCCCAGAGGACAGCAGTGAAGATACCTCAGGCACTGAGAATGAGGGCTACTCCGTGGGCACTGGCCGCAGTGTGGGCCACAGCAGTAAGTACTGTCGCCCAAGGCCAGGGATGCTGGGGGCCCAGTGTCCAGGCCATGCCAGCCCCCTGTCTGCTGATCTGCCCCCTCTCTCCCATTCCTGTGAAGTGGTAAGAAAGAGTCTGGGCCGAGGACCTGGCTGGCTGTCAGAGGATGAAGACTCCCCCCTGGATGCCCTGGACCTGGTGTGGGCCAAATGCCGAGGGTATCCATCATACCCAGCTCTGGTAGGTTTCTGCTTTTCTTGTCATGTCCCTGACCTGTCAACCCCAGAATGCAGACTCATAATTATCAAACATTTTCTACTGTTTGTTGGGCTGCAGAGTACACAGGTCTTTGGCAGTTAGACAATTAGAGGTCCCCAATTAGTTTCCCCATCTCTTCCTTTTCTTTGCCTCTTGGGCTCTGAAATAGTTCAGCATAGGAAGAAAGTCAGCGTTGCAGCCCTTGCATAACAACCTTTCTCGATCCCTATGTCAAAGGAGTTTCCAAATTCTTGGGGAAGAAGGAATTGAACCAAACCAAGGTCTTATTACTCCTTCAGATCATTGATCCAAAGATGCCCCGGGAAGGTATGTTCCACCATGGGGTTCCCATTCCTGTGCCCCCACTGGAGGTGCTGAAACTTGGGGAGCAGATGACCCAGGAAGCCCGAGAGCATCTCTACCTCGTCCTCTTCTTTGACAACAAGAGAACCTGGTAAGGGGGTGGGGGGGGGAGGATTTGGTGACTCTCAGCCACAAATGCAACCCTGGGTATAGGGATAGGCTGCCAGGAAATTCTAGCAGCAGACAGGCTGAGCTATCACAGATCAGTGGAGGAGGTACTTAGATCTTTGAGCAAAAAGGTTGTGTTGACCATAAGTCTGAGCGACTGAGTGGGCAGCAGCTCACAAACATATAGCTAGAAAGCAAAGGACCATCAATGACTGTGACATATATAGGAATGGTTCTCCAGATTCTGAGTCTTCCCACTTCTACCTCCATAGTGTTGGGATGGGAATAAAGCAGGCATAAATACTCAGATTCTGAATCCGTTCTGCGTCACTTACATACTTAATCCTTTTGTTTAATTGTCTGCAGAGGATATTGAATATCAGTAAAGTCTGCCTAGAGCCTATGGGACAGGGTACCTATTTCACATTAGGTCAGGGCTCCTCCTTTGAGCAGTTGAGGACAGGGACTATGCCTCTTGGTCTCTAACCCCAGTGCCTACCAGAACCTGGCTCTCAAGAGTTACTTTTGAATGAATGCGGTGAAGAAGGCTGGTGCTTGTTGCTGTCCCAGAAATGACTTAACTTGTTTCTCACATTGTCTTATAGGCAGTGGTTGCCTAGAACTAAGCTGGTTCCTCTGGGTGTGAACCAGGACCTCGACAAGGAGAAGATGCTGGAGGGCCGAAAGTCTAACATCCGCAAGTCAGTGCAGATCGCCTACCATAGGGCTCTGCAGCATCGCAGCAAGGTCCAGGGCGAGCAGAGCAGCGAGACCAGTGATAGTGACTGATACTGCCCAGCACAGCCCAACCTACAGGGCCCTGCCACCTCTCTCCTTTTTGCTCACTGTCCTGGAGTGGCACCGGCCTCTGCACTGACTCATTCCTGGTCTTGGGGCCAGTCTCAGGGGAAGTTGGGTGGGGGAGGTCCCTCCTGCCCTGAGTGCAGCTGGACTGTACGGAACACTCCAAGGAGGCCCATGGTGGCTCTGCACAAGGAAAGGGGAGGTCCCACAGGCCAGAAAGCTCCAGAGACCTCACAGCATTATATGCAGGGTGGTGGGCCAAGATTAGGACACTGCATAAAACAGGCCATCCCACCACCGATGGCTGCTCATGCCAGGAGAATCCTTAACTGCCTAGTGGCCTGCAACCCTGCAGGTGGTGAGGTGAACAGGCATCTGCCCAGCCTAACAGTGAGATTGATGTCTGTCCAGCCAAGAAGAGGGGCACTAGGTGATCCCCCTCCCCTGCTGTTGTAAATACTGTAATTAATGGAGAATTTAAATTATTCTCATTTGTAACTGCGTTTCCAGGACGCACCAGAGTCATTTGGTACTAAAAAGACTGGGGCCTGTCCCCTCCTCCCTTCTTCCCATTGGTTCTGCCACCTTTCAAACTGGTTTGTATTTATTTCAGAAGAAGAAAATATATTGATTCTTAGAAAATAAATTGTTTGGAATTTTTGTTTCTTACCTTCTACCAGGGCAAAGGGAGGTTCTGTTCCCAAGGGATGGCAAATAATTGGGCCCAAGTGGTTGCTGGCTGCTGTGCTTGCTGCATTTGTAAGACAACATCGAAAACAATAGGGCAGCTCCCATTTCCCATATACTGCTGAGTAGCTATTCCTGTGCTGAGCACTTGTAGATACAGTTTCATGTAATCCTTGCATTAATGATAGGGAAGGTTAATAGTAGGGTGGTTATCCCCACAAAGACACAGGTTTAGGAAAATTGACTTGCCTAAGTTTTCACAACTAAGCTAGGATTTTAACTCGGGTCTGTTCGTCTGCAAAACTGGCTCTTTAACCAGTATGCTGAACTGCTGGAGGAAGCGTCTACTCCCCATTTTTTCATGAACTTCAGATGCTTCAAGTCCTTTGCCAGTAGAATGATGGAGCAAGTGCTTCAGAGTCACTGTGGTTGTGACCTTCCCCCTTAACGGGACAGAGCAAAGGTGCCAATCCTGGCACCTTTTCTGATTCACACGTTCATTGAAGGAATGCCTTCCAAGCACTAGGTACCTGTGGGGCTGGTGTACTTGTGGATGAGACAGTCACACAGGAAGTAGTTACCAACGGTCTTGGAGCTACTGAGGGAGTATCACTGAGAACCACAGTGTGTGATGGATGATCCCAACTTCCTGGTACTCTCCAGTAGGTAATGTGAAAATCAGCTGCAAATCTTGCCCTTAAGGTCTTTACAATTTAATACAGTAACAAAACATCACTATGCTAGAAGGTTTTTAAAAATACCACTGGGATAAAAGCGCAGGTCTCTTAGCTTTTTGTGACTTTCTCCGGAAGGGAAGAAATTACGTATCTTCCCAGGGCCCAGGTAACCAGCCCTGTCACTGGGGCTAGGCAAGCCGGCTGCCTCAGGGCCACACACTTGCACTTGCGCTCTGACTTGCCTTTCCCAGTCCCAGAGAAAGCCCCTCTACAGGTTGCATTCGCGCAGCGGCATGAGATGGTGGAGTACTGAAGGGAGGCTGAAACAAAGCAACACTGGTGCAGCTGACAGGTGAGGCACGATGATCGAGGAGTCAGGCCTCCAGGGTGAAGCCTGTGAGGAGGCCTGAGGCCCGCAGGCGCGAAGACAAGCAGCAGGCAGACTCTGGAGACTCCTCACAGGGGCTTGGTGAGCGGAACTGTGCTCAGAGCTGGTTCCCTTCACGTTGAAGCAGGGTTTAATGGGAAGATGGAGCGAGGAGCAGACTGGCGAGACGAGGTGGAGAAAGCTCTCTGAAAATGGCAAGGGGTAGGATTTGGTTGTGCGGGCTGGCAAGCCTGAGGAATCCAGGGCCCAGAGGCAGTTATGGCAGAGGCCCGAGATGGCACGCTGAGCTGGGTCTCCAGGGACAACCTGGCCTGCCTAGCGCAAAGAAAAGGCCCTGAGCGAGCCGCAGCGAGCCCAGCTCGCGGGGAACCGCAGAGGTGCCTCGGGAAGGTCCGCCCACCCGCTGCCACGCCCACTTTCATTGGCGCCTCTTATTGCTCACCCCCGGATTGGCTACCTCTGGATCCAATAAACCGGGCCTGAGCCCGGCTTCCTGTAAGAGCGAGGTCTGGCCCTGGGGAAACCGGAAGAGTGCAGTTGAGTTTGCTTCACAAACTATGTGGTACAGTGGCGAGCGACCTGGGGTCCTGCAGGAGGGGATGTTTAGGGCAGGAGGTGGGATAAAGTGGAAGGAGTGGGACTTTGGTGACCAGCGGGGGGCAGGGCCTGCTGGGAGTGGAGGGGTTAAATGAAATTGGGCAAACCTTAAGTAAACAATAAGAGCCAAGGGCTTGGTTGGGGAGGCCTTCAGGTTTCTGGTCTCTAGGTGGAAGTGGTCTGTTGGCTGCGAGTAGATCCGGTTCTGAGTGGGCGGGGCCATTGTGGGGCGGAGACTGATAAGGAAATACTAGTGTGCTCCCTCTTGCCGGTAGCATGGGACATCGTACACTAGCCTCCGTTCCGTCCCTATGGGCCAGCATCCCCTGTCCACGCACTGAGCTGTGCTTGGACTTGGTCCTGGCTTCCGGACAGTCCTTCCGGTGAGTGACTCTGGTTCCTGATTCCGGCACTGCAGGCCTGGGGTGCAAAGGAATGTTGGGCATAATGGAAGAAACCTGAAGGTGCGAAAGAGGAAACGGAGGCACGGGTGGAGAGGCTGTAACCTCTTTTTTTATTTTCAATAGCCCGGTGATTGTTGGAGGGGTGGAAAGATAGTTGTTGTCTGTTACCTCTTTTACAAAGAGGACATAGGAAGCCTATGCAGTGTTATTGTGAGGGTAAATGATATAACTGATGTAAAAGAAAGCACTTTTATTTGACAATTCATAAAGCAGTTTTGTATATGGAGAGGTTGTAAGATGGGAGGGCCCCAAAGGGTGCAGGAAGGGAAACTGGGTACTAGGGCTGCCCTGTACCTGGGGGCTCAGGTGGAGGGAGCAAAACCCTGCACACTGGAGTGGCGTGCTGGCGAACCAGGTATGGACACTGACCCAGACTGAGGAACGGCTCTACTGCACTGTGTACCGAGGGGGAAAAGGCCAGGCTGAGAAACCCACAACAGAAGAGCTAAAGGCCGTGCGCCAGTACTTCCAGCTGGATGTCAACCTGGCTCAGTTGTATAGCTATTGGAGTTCTGTGGACCCTCACTTCCAAGAGGTGGCTCAGAAATTCCAAGGTGAGTACAGAGCCTGGGGCAGGGGTTGGGATTCTTGTAATTTGGTTGTTACTCAGTTTCATCATCTGTAAAATAGGGATTATATCTATCTCATAGGACTTTATGAAGATTAAAGGAGCCAATATATGTACAGTGTTTAAAATGGTGCCTGACACATAGTAGTTATTATTAGTATTATTAATGTCCTGCTGATCACCATCATGGAGTGACAAGGATAGTAAGCTAAATCCTGGCTGTGTGATTGGGGGCAGGTGACATCATTTATTCACTAAATATTACAGAGCATCTGCTGCGTGATACAGCAGTGGACAAAAAAGTTCCCACCCTTATAGTGCTTACATTGTGGCTTATCCGTGGAATGGATTGATGACCCAGACCTTACAGCATGCTATGAGGCATGAGAGCTCAGGTGTTGCTTTCTCTAAAAATGCTGTGTCTCACTCCCCTGGAATCCCCTTGGTGCCTAAGATCTGAGGGTGGGAGGAGGCCACTCCTGACAGCAGGTGCTTCTCCTACCCTGTGCCTTTCTGATTTCCAGGTGTTCGACTCCTAAAACAGGACCCCATTGAGTGCCTTTTCTCCTTCATCTGTTCCTCTAACAACAACATTGCTCGCATCACTGGCATGGTAGAGCGGCTCTGCCAAACCTTTGGACCTCCCCTCATCCAGCTCGATGATGTCACCTACCATGGCTTCCCCAGCCTACAGGCCCTGGCTGGTGAGTAAATGGGTCCCTGCGCAAGGCCCACCAACAGCTTTCAAGATCTGTTCAGGTTTTCCCTGGTCCCCATCTCCCATCTTAAAGTTTCCTACCTTTCCAAAGCCCGCCCTCATCCAGAATCACCCTTTCTGGTCTGATCAACCCCAGTCATTACCTCACTCTCCCTATCTGTCCTTCAAGTATCAGCATCTTACTACTCTGCTTTTTGCTCCATGGGTTTAATGCCCCATGAGAAAAATATCCATATTCAGTGTACAGTACTTTGGGGGTTAAATGCACACCTTTTAAAACATTTTTTAAGAGAAAGTTTATTTAGAAAGTTAGAGGTAGACATGAGCTGTAGAAGAAATGGGCTCAGGGAACAAGTTACAGAAGCAAAGAAGGGCCCTTGGAGCTTAGGAGAAAGGCAAGGAAAATGTGCCTTGGGGGAAGTGGGTAG
Organism: Noctilio leporinus; assembly: GCA_004026585.1. NCBI lineage: Eukaryota > Metazoa > Chordata > Mammalia > Chiroptera > Noctilionidae > Noctilio > Noctilio leporinus. Next base: position 59,345 of record PVIW01003393.1, read on the forward strand.
TGAAAGGTGCGGACGTGCTCCAAAAAGAGAGCTGCTGCGCACACATTCGGGCAACAGACTGCCTGAGTTTGAATATCAACTCTGGCACTTATATAGCCTCTCTGTGCCTGTTTCTTCATCTGCTGAATGGAATAATAACCTATCAGAGTTGTCATAAGGTTGGGTAAAGGAATACACGTACTGTACCTAGCACAGTGTTTGGCATATGGGAAATGGCAAAAAATTCAAGTTCCTGTGTCTACATTGAACCCAACAATTTTGTGTTTAAGAATATACATATTCTTCACAGCAACCCTCTGAGGCAAGATTTTTTTTTTAAGAGACATCAATTTGTTGTTCTTCTTTATGCATTCATTGGTTGTTTCTTGTGTGTGTCCTGACCCAGGATCAAACCCACAACCGTGGTGTATAGGGATGACTAACCAACTGAGCTACCTGGCCAGGGCAAGGCAGGTTATTACAGAGACAAGATTCTCAGTTGGCAGATGTAAGGACAAAGCTAGGAGAAGTGCTTGAGGACTGCATAGCAAGAAGAGAGTTTGCCTGGAGAAAAGAGAATGTTTTTGGTGCATGGAAACCCAGTCTTAGGCCTCAGCTTGCAACTTAGTAGTTATGAGAAATTCATTCATCTCTCCAGGCTTCTTTTAACTTGTTTGTAGGATAGGAATAACAGTTCTGCCCTAAAAGGGTTTGAGGGGTGAATAAAGCAATCATGAAGCCCTGGTGGGTGGCACAGTGGATAAGGTGCCAGCCTGTGAACCCAAAGGTCACTGGTTGGATTCCCAGCCAGGGCACATAACCAGGTTGCAAGTCAGGTCTCCAGCCAGGTCCATAGCTGGAGGCAGGTGAAAGGCAACTTTACACATTGATCTCTCTCCTTCTCTGCCTCTCTCCCTTCCCCTCTCTCTAAAAATAATAAATAAAATCTTTTTTTAAAAAAAAGAAGCAATCATGAGGCAGGTTTAGAGCATAGGCATTGGTGTCCCAAAACTGAATGTAGATCCAGTCTCTACTGTGTCCTTTCTTGAGCAAGTTACATGATCTCTTCTAAGCCCTCATTTTCTCCATCTGTGAAATGGGAAAAACAACAGTACTTTCATCAGGGTCTTTGAGAAAAGTAGGTGTAATAATGTACCTGAAGCACTTACTTGTGTTTGCTACCCAGCACTTGATCATAGAAGCTGTTGCTGTTACTATGACTATTATTTTAGATCATGAGTGTGAATAGTCCTTTGGAAAGATTAAGAAACCCAATTGGGGAGTTCGTTCAGGGCAGCAGTCTTTCTGAGTCCCTGCTCGCTCCAGAGCCCAACACATAGTAAGTGCTCAGAAAATATTTGTTAAGGGGTAGAACCTAGGCCTTAACCCTGTCCTTTGTACATGCATACAGGTGTCCTAGGGTCTTCCAAAAGGTGGTCAGGTGGGAGAAAGGGAAAGCATTCCTGTGGCGTGGAGGGCTCATACTAGCCTGTGGACATAAAGGATTCAAGGGTGCCTGGCCCCTGCTGCCTTCCTAAACCCCACCTATCCCCTGCAGGGCCAGAAGTGGAGGCTCAGCTCAGGAAGCTGGGCCTTGGGTACCGTGCCCGTTACGTGAGTGCCAGTGCCCGAGCCATCCTTGAAGAACAGGGTGGGCTGCCCTGGCTTCAGCAGCTGTGCAAGGCCCCCTATGAAGAGGCCCACAAAGCCCTCTGCACCCTGCCTGGAGTGGGCACCAAGGTGAGGCCCCCAGCAGGGTAGAAGCCACCCTCACCACCCATGTAGAGAGTAACAGAGTAAGAGACAAGGCAGACATGAGAGCTGGGTGCAGGCTCAGCTTCTGGAGGCAGAGTAGGAAGGAGAAGGACACAAACATTTTATTTTTATTAGAGAAAATGTAAAAAGGGTATAAAGGACATTGCCCTTTGAATGCATTTGTAGAAAGCTCAGGTACATTTATATACTCTTACATGTATACAGAAATTTCCAAAAAGAATTACAGGAAACTTAGTAGTAATTACCTTTGGGAAGACAAATAGGAACATACTTCTACTTTTCATTTTATTCTTCTCTTAAAATTATATGTACTTATAAAAACTTTTTGTTTAATTTCAACAGGATTAGCTAGTAATAAGATGATTGAGAATCTGGCATTGTTTTCTTCTGTATACTTCTCTGTAGTTTAAAAGTGAATTTTTACACAAAGAATTTTTTTTTCATGGACTCTGAACTTCACTCTAATAGTAAGTCTTTGTTCTGCCTCTTCCTAGCCATGTAGGTTGGGCCAAGTCACTTCACCTTTCAGAGCCTGTTTTTTGTCTGCCAAGTTAATGTAGTACCAGCTTCTTTCCAGGTTATGATGAGAACCTGGCCTACCAGATGTTCATGCAGTAGCACTCTCTCATCACAGCTATTTTTTAAATTACTACCAGGTTGTATATATTGAGCATATAGAATAATAGTAACCTCAAAGTGGAGGAGGAAGTAAGTTGGCTTTGGGGTTAAAAGCAGGATGCTGCCTGGATCCTGCCATTCCTCCTCTGTGGCTCACTCTGTGTCTCTCCAAGGTGGCTGACTGCATCTGCTTGATGGCCTTAGACAAGCCCCAGGCCGTGCCCGTGGATGTCCACATGTGGCAGATTGCCCAGCGTGACTATAGCTGGCACCCTACCACAACCCAGGCCAAGGGTCCAAGCCCTCAGGCCAACAAAGAACTGGGTAAGAAGAAAAGGGAAGATGCCAGGGCTGGCAGTAGACTGAAGTGGTGGAAACTTCTCACACCACTCCCTAAAACCCCCATCCCTGTGGATGGGGAGTGGGAGGGACCAATTTATTTTGCCTCATTACTTCTGATGTAGGAAACTTTTTCCGGAGCCTGTGGGGCCCTTATGCTGGCTGGGCCCAAGCAGTGAGTATACCTAGGTTTCCTCTCCTCCTTCAGCCCGGACCCAGGGGACTCTTCTACTGCCACTGCCCCAGATTACCCTAAAGGATTCCCTACCCTCCATTCCCAGCCCTGACCCTAGTGGACTTGCTTTGTCCTGGGCCTGCTCCCCAGGAACTCTTTGTCTCTCCACACTACCACCGGCCCCACTGCCCCTACCCACAGTGTACCTTCCCCCCAACACAGACCTCCCCCTGTCCCTAGGTGCTGTTCAGTGCTGACCTACGCCATCTCTACCAAGAGCCATCAGCAAAGCGCAGAAAGAGATCCACAGGGCTCGAAGGCTAGGTGGGGGACACAGGACAAACAGATTCTCCCAATACTTTTTCCCTCCATTCCCTATTATTCTCCCTCATCCAGCCTCATGTTGGGAAGGGAGTTCCATGCAACTACCTCGGGGGTGAGGGGTTATCAGGGGAGACAAAGCTACCTATGGTTTTATCCTCTTCTCTTTATTACAAGAAAAAACAATAAAATAGAAACATTTGTATGGAAAATGCAGTGGAGGAGTAGTAGGGAAAGGATGGGCTGGGGGTGGGGCAGGGTAATCCCAGTTCAAGGAGGGAAGGGGTGTAGGATGCCCCCAATCTCTCCCACACAGGGAATCCTGACCCTGGATCCAGAGTCCTAGAGTTGGGGGTGCAGTCTGGGGGACATTTCTGAGCCCGGTTCCACACAGCAGTCTCGACAACAGCAGCCAGCTACTGGCCCTACATGAGAAGTGAAAACAAGGTTGGCTGTAGAAGCAGACCCTCCACTCCAACCTGGTTGCCTCTTCATGGACCACCCACGCCCTTCCACAGATCCCTGGTCCTCACCCCCACCTGCTGGTGTCAGCAACTCCCCGTGGCTTGCAGTCTGTCCCTGCCCCTCCTGGCTGGTGCCCAGATGTAGCTTCCTCATGTGCCGCACCACAGCCGTGGCATTGAAGGCTTGCTGTGGGGAGAGTGGGGTAGAAGCAACTTTTGATAGAGTGGGGTATCATGGGGCTGAGGCTAGCAGAGAGATTCTTGCAGTGGTTCCTTCTATTTTAGGTATTACTGCTTGATTCCCTAAAACCACCTGAAATATCTGCAAGGCTTTATTAAATTATATTCAGGCATATTATGTATTTACCCACACATGAACTATATAAAAAGTACATATAAACAGGTAAATAATTTTTTTTAATTTTAAAGATTTTATTTATTTATTTTAGAGAGAGGAGAAGGGAAGGAGAAAGAAAGGGAAAGAAAACCGTTGACGTGTGATAGAAACATCAGTTGGTTACCTCTCACAGAACCCTAACTGGGGACCTGGCCCGCAACCCAGGCATGCGCCCTGATTAGGAATCAAACTGGTGACTTTTTGGTTTGCAAGCCAGCACTCAGTCCGCTGAGTCACACCAGCCAAAGTTCCGTAACTTTTTGTATATAAATTCATATTCATGATAGCGAACACTTAATATAGCATTGTGTTAAGCATCGTTCTAAGCACTCTACATAGTAATTCATTTAATTTTCACAGAAGTATTTGAGGTGAGTGCTGTTAGTGTCACCATTGCCAAAAGAGGAAACAGGCACAGAGAGGTTAATTTGCCCAAGTTTGTGGGGCATTGTCCCACAGAGTGAAAGGTTGCTGGTTCAATTCCCAGTCAGGGCATATGGGTTGCAAACCAGGTCACCAGATGGGGGTGTGGGAGAGACAACTGATTGATGTTTCTCTTTGTCTCTTTCTCCCTTTCTTTCCCCTTTTCTAAAAGTAAATAAAATCCTTTTTTTTAAAAAAAAAAGGTTCTTCTGTAGGCATCCTTGAGCAGTTGCTGTGTGCCCAACTTGGTGCTAGGTGTAGTGCAAGCTGAGGTCCAGCTTGGAGTAGGGAGGTGTCGGGTAGGCTGGGACCCAGGATTAAGGACATGGGCTCACCTTCCACTTGCTCTTGGCAAAGTTCTTCTTGATCTGCTCACTCACTGATTGGTGAATATTCTTATCCAGAGCTGTATCTCCTGCAATCCTAGGGTAGGGGAGTGTGGAGGGTTATCTGTGAGGGCAGAGGCAGGCCTTGGGGTCGAGGGCCCCACCCCAGCTCCCAGATCATGGGACCTCTCACCATGGGTGCTGCAAGGCCTGCTCACAGGTAAACCTCTTTTCTGGATCCTTCTCCATCAAGTGCCGGATGAAGTCTTTGGCTGGACCCCCCAACACAAAAGCAAAGACAGAAGGAGCATGGTAGTGCCTGTGGACACCTCAAAACAACCTACCTCCTCAGGTCTGGAATGGTATCCAAGCAAAGCGAGAGGCTAGATCTGTCCATGCACTGCCCCACCCCCTCCTGTTCTTTTTCTCTGTGCCCTCCACCCACCCCAGCTTTCCAGCTGTCTCCTGTCTTCCTTTTCCAAGAAAACTTGTTCTTAGAAAAGATTCTTGCTCAGTGTATTAACACTAATGTGTAAATGATTACTAATGGTTTCATAGGTTTGCCTCCTATTAGGAGGCACAAAAGGGCAGATAAAAACTTATGTGGTGTTTTAGGCATTAGGAAGTCAGAGGGAGATATTTTCAACACTACTATGTTTGAAGACTTAATGAATGACTGCCTACAGGTTTGTTAGATCAGGGCCAGGCAAAGGGAAGAACCTGGGGTGGGTATCTCAAAGACAGCTCTTAGTCTGAGGCTGGGGAATTGACTGGAGGAAGGCAGTGAGGAGACCCCCAAAGCTGATGAGGAAGGCACCAGAGGCAGGGCCCAGGGGAAGAAGGCAAAGCCCCAAATACCAGAATCAGAGATGTCGTCCCAGTAAGGAGAGTCAAACTCGTACTCGGCCTTCAAAATCTGTTCAAAGAGTTTGGCATCATTCTCGTCATAGAAGGGGGGGTAACCGCAGAGCCTGGGCAGGGAGAAACTCATCCTCATTTCCATTTTCAGTATACCCATTGACTTCCAATGGAGCTTTGGGGCAGCCCCAGGGGTCAGGCAAGACCCACAGGAAGAAGTTCCCTCTTTTACTAAGGGGGATAGGGGTACCTACCCATCTGCCTTATTCACTCCTGTCCAGCTCCACTTGCTATTCCTTAACATGTCACCACCCTCGTTTCTTCCTTAGGGCCTTTGCACTTGTTTATGTCTGGCTCCCTCACTTCATTCAGGATGCCGGTCAAATGTCACCTCCTCAGAGAGGACTTCCCTGACCTTTTTATCCAAAATGACATCCATCCCCCTCTTCCTACCCTACTTCATTTTTCTTCATAGCACTTTTTTTTACCACCTGACACTATTTGATGGATTTATTACTTGTTCATTTACTTGTCTCTCTCCCCTACTAGAGTGTCTTGATTCCTGGTGGGAGGAACTTTGTTTTGTTCTCTGCTAAATCCTCAGTGCTTGGTATAATGTCTAAAATATAGTATCCATTGAATGAAGTAATATTAGTCTTTAATTGGTAGATAAAAATGTGGATGGGAGGAAAGAAGAATTAGCAGAGGGGAGGAAGAGAATGAAGTAGGGGAGAAGTCTGGAACCACACACCCCAAAGGCCAAGCCCCCCACCCCCACCCCCAACTCACAGGATGTAGGCAATGACTCCAATGGACCAGCAATCCACTGCCTTGCTGTAGGGCTTCTGTGCCAGGACCTCAGGGGCTGTGGAGGGAGAGGACATGGTGACTAATTTCTGCCCTGCAGTTCCTGGTTCCTCCCCTACCCATGGCAGCCCAGGTCCCTCCGCACCCACGTATCCTGGAGTTCCACAGGCTGTGGAGAGTACGCTGCTGGGGTCCTCCATTTTGGAGAGGCCAAAGTCAGAGATCATGATCTTGGAGTCTTCGTCCAGACTGTAGTACAGCAGATTCTCTGGCTAGAAGGCAGGAAGGGAGAGGAGGTGCAGTCAGAGGTTGGCCAAACATGTCCTCCCAAGCACCCCCTGGGAAATAATAGGACCCCAAGAGCCACTGTGGCTTCACAGATGCTATTTGGTTGGAAGCACAAGAAACTCAAGGAAGTTCTCAAGGGGATTAAAAATCCAGAAAGGACAAGGGCTTTAAAAATGTGGGAGGGAATTTTCTGTGAACTTCAGGTATTTATTATGAAGCCCTAAAGAAATAATTTTTGAGCACCTACTGTGTGCCAGAACTTGCTCTAGTGCTTGATCTCATTTAAACTTCACCACGTCCCTACCAGGTCAGTCTGAATAGTCTCACCTTACGGTGAGGAAACTGATGTCTTGAGAGGAAAGTTTATAGTGACTTGCCTGAGAACCTACAATTAGGGAGTAATGGTCAGGATTTAAACTCAGTTCTGTCTCACCCCAGAGGTGGTCTTCTCCTAGACTGGAATGAGATGATGTGAACCCCATCATAATCTGAGAAGTAGGATTTCAGGGGTTTCTGGCCTCATTATGTTTTGCTCTCTAATCCAAGTTTTCTACAAAGAGCAAGTGGGACTTTTATTATCAGAAAAGGACACAAGACATTACTTAGAAAAAATGACAATAGAGTTCACCTTGGTTTCCTTTTGAGTGTCCAAACTGGAATGGGAGGAGGCAGTTTGGGGCTTACAAAGCCCATTTTGTAGATGGAAAGCCAAGGTTCAGAGGAGGGATTAGAGTTACCCCAGGTCACATAGTGAGGAGTGTGCAGAAACCCCCTTGCCTGGGTGCCCCAGCTCACCACATCCTCATGCCTCACCTTGAGGTCCCGGTGTACGATGCCCAAGTCGTGCAGATACTTGACAGCATCCAGCACCTGGAATATAAGGCGGCTGGCATCCCGCTCTGTGTAGAAGCCTTTTTCCACAATGCGGTCAAACAGCTCCCCTCCTGACACCCTGCAACAGGGGACAGGAAGTCTGGCCAAAGAAGCAGGAACAGCAGGGAAGCGAGGGAGGGGTGGCAGGGAGAGGTGTGAGGAGGGGTCAGAGGTGGGGCTGCTTACAGCTGCATGATGAGGTAAAGATGGCCCCCACTCTCATAGATGTCGTCCAGGGCAACAATGTTGGGGTGCTTGATCCTGAAGGGAGAAATGAGGTGGTTCAGAGTTGAGAACAGTTCTCAACAGCTACCTTCCCACCCTCACCTTGAAGAACGACCACCTGAAAACCTGGTTAGGACAAACCAAGGATCTGGATCCTAAAGGAAAAAGCTGATTGACCACAATTGATTATAATTTTATTAGAAGGCAGACCACAAGTAAACACTGGGCTCTGGCTTCAGACAGACAGGTCCAAACCTGCCTCTACTGTGTGCTATTTGGGGGTAAGATTTTCACTTCACAGTATTGATCAGTGTATTACTTTAAAAGTTGTTTTCCAAGCCTTGGCTAGTGGCACAGTGGATAAAGGTGCCAGCCTGCAAACCCAAAGGTCACTGGTTCAATTCCTAGCCAGGGCACATAACCAGGTTGCAAACTACGTTCCCAGCTGGAGGCAGGTGAAGGACAATCATACATTGATGTTTCTCTCCCTCTCTGCCTCTCTCCCTTCCCCTCTCTCTAAAAATAATAAATAATATTCTTAAATCTTTTTTAAAAATAAATAAAAGTTTTTTCTGTGTTGCTAAGTCTGTCAGCCTACACAAGGCCAGGGGCTTTATCCTGCTCACCACTGTTCCTGCAGCACCTGGGGCAGATTAGGTGCTCACAAATATTCATTGAATTGAATGTAATCACTCAGCCTCAGTTTCTTCATCTGTCATATGAAGCCAATAATAGTACTTCTTCAAAGAGTTGGGGTGAGGATCATATGACATAATACAGGTAAGCAAGCAAGTAAGATGCTTGGCACAGTGCCTACCACATAGTAACTACACTGCAAGTGAACCAATGATGGTGATTGACCTTGATGGAAGATAACTCTGCCATAGACTTGCTGTGTGACCTTGAATAAATCTTTCGCCTTCTCTGGGCCTCAGTTCCCTCATCCCTTCTACCAAGAGTAGAAATGATCATTTTGTCCCTCCTGGGTGATTGGAAAGCTCAGAGAAGAAACTGGAAGTGAAGATTCTCTATAAACTTTATAGTGAGGCAGCAAGTTTCATATCAGCATGAACAAGTTTCAGACCAGGTGGTGTTGACTTAGTTAGCGGGGAGGCACACAGGCATTTTTTAATTTGCTGAGTGCTTATTACTTGGGGGAACAAGATGTGTCTAGCAATAACACCAGCTGAGATACGTGGTTTCGAGTCCTGTTCAAGGACTGACCTTTTAGACCTGATTAAACAGATTAAACTTCTGTAAATAAGAATGACATATCAATGACAATGTCATGTTAGCTGTTGTGCCAGGCACAGGAAATAAAGGGCTGCTTATGCTCTCCACAACCTTGATAAGCAAAGATTATTACCCCATTTTATAAATGAGTAATTTTAAACTCAGAAAGGTAAAATGATTTGCCCAAAACGGGTAGGATGAGTATGAGAAGGGTCAGGGCAGGGTCAGCCTGGACAGCACAGGCTATGGCTCACGCACTTGTGTAGCACAGCGATCTCATTTTCCATGCTGCCCTCCTTGCCCTCCAGAGCCTTCTTGGCGATGCATTTGATGGCCACCAGCTTCTGAGTCCTTTTATCTTCCGCCAGGATTACCTCTGAGAAGGCCCCCCTGCAGGGAGAAGGGATTCATGAGGCAGGGAACTGGAACCTCAACTTCCCTCCAGCCTTTCCTCCTTTCCCTATGGGTTATGTGACCACCTCTGGAAGTGGGATGAGCCTCTCTCCATCACTTATCCATCCTCTAGTGCCAGTGGAGTAGCCCTGGCCAGAGTATTTGGGTCATGTGATGCAAGACAGGTTATTGGCACTTTGAGAATGTAGTGCTTTTTTCTGCTAAGCTGATAGAATGTAAGGCTGGGGCTAATGGTAATCATCTTTGCCACCCTTTGGGGAGAACCTGCTTGAGAATGAAGCCAACACAAAGGAAATCAGAACTGAGAAATGGTCCAAGACAATTTCCTGATAACATCGTGTGAGCCCCTGGATCCAGCCATGCCTGAAGTTTACACCTGGCCTTTTTTTATTATGCACATGATGGATTTCTTTTTCTGCTAAAGTCAATTTGAGTCATGGCTAATTTAACACCTTTTAGAACCTTAAGATATCATTAGCATCACTTGGGAACTGTTTAGAAATGCAGAATCTCAGGCCCCACCGCAAACCTACCGAATCAGAATCTGCATTTTAGCAAGATCTTTGTGTGATTAGTATGCTCACTGATGTGTGACAGGCAGTGCTTTATAACAGGCTCTTAGAAAGGAACAAATAAATTCAGTTGCACTGAAATTCACTGATTAAGGCAAGTTAACTAGATTATTTTTTAAAGCATTTTTTAAACAAGGTTTTTTAATTTATTGCCCTGGCTGGTGGCACAGTGGATAAGACACTGGCCTGTGAACCCAAAGGTCGCTGGTTCGATTCCTAGCCAGGGCACATGACCAGGTTGCAAGCCAGGTCTCCAGTCAGGTCTGTACCTGGAGGCAGGTGAAAGACAACCATATATTGATGTCTCTCTCTCTCTGCGTCTCTCCCTTACCCTCTCCCTAAAATTAATAAATAAAATCTTTTAAGAAAAAGGTTTTGTTTATTTACTTTTAGATGGGGGAGCCCTGGCAGAGTAGCTCATTTGGTTAGAGCATTGTTCTGATACACCAAGGTTGTGGGTTCAATCCCTGGTCAGGACACATACAAGAATCGACCAACCAATGAATTCATAAGTAAGTGGAACAACATAATCAATGTTTCTGTCTCTCTCCAGCCTCTCTCTGAAATCAATTAATAAAAATAAAACTTACTTTAAAAAAGAAAAAAAGAGGAAGAGAAACATCAATGTATGAGAGATACATTGGTTGCATCTGTTATGCCCCCAACTGGGGACCTGGCCCAAAACCCAGACATGTGCCCTGATTGGGAATCAAAATGGCAACCTGTCCGTTTGCAGGCCAGTGCTCAATCCACTGAGCCACAGCAGCCAGGGCTAAAGTATTCTTTATAACCTTTTTTTTTTTTTTTTTTTCCAAGATTTTATTTATTACTTTTAGAGGGAAGGGAGAGAAGCAGAGAGGGAGGGAGGCATCAGCATATGGTTGTCTTTCACCTGCCTCCAGCTACAGACCTGGCTGGAGACCTGGCTTGCAACCTGGTTATGTGCCCTGGCTGGGAACTGAACTAGCAACCTTTGGGTTTGCAGGCCAGCGCCTTATCCACTATGCCACCAGCTAGGACTCTTTTTATAACTTTTTGCATAAGAGGTCATAAGCATCTCCTATGGTGAAATGCCAATCATCAGAATAACGAGTGACTGTAGTAGCCTCATTGCTGGTTTCTAGTCTTGTCCCTCTCCAATTTATTCTCCGTGCTGTGGCCAGAGTGGCTGTATTGAATTGCAAACATGCAAAAAAAATTTTTACATGTGTTTTTATGGCCTGTGGGGTTAAGTCCAGCCTCCATGGCTTGGCTTTCAATACCCCTCTCTTCCCTAGCCTCTGGTTTATAAGTTCTATCTAACTCTACCAAAACATACCTCCAAACCTTTGCTTATGCACTCTTACTGCCTGGAATGTCCTTATCGTTCTCCTACTCATCCGTCAGTACCCAGCTCTAATGCTTCCTTCTCCAGAAAGTATTCCCCAGGCAGAGCCACTGTTCTCTCTGGGCTCCACACAGTCCTCATTCCCTTTAATTAAAGCTCCGCATGTACCCTGTTGTCATTTTCTGTATCTGCCTTCCTCACATGTCTGGGATCAACTTAAGGGCAGAGACCAGGTTTCAGTTTTTTCTGGACTCCCAGCACTAAGAACAGAGCCATGCCCAGCTGCAGTCCCAAGACACAGGCCAGAACTCACAGCAAGTTGGATAAACTGGCTCCTTCCTTCTTTTCTACTTCCTTCTCTTCATACGAACCCAGAGCTTTGGCAAGAGTAGCCCCTGTTCCATTCACTGTCAGTAGAAATGAAAAGCCAGTATTGGCCATGGTAAGGCTGCCAGGGAGAGGGCCTGGGCTGTAGCAAACAGGAAGTAGTGATCAACTGACCAAAGGAAGCGCCACCCTGAACTCAGCCTCCCTAGCCAGCCAGTCCCAACCTCAACCCTCAGCTCAGGGACAGCCCCCATTCTTTCATGCCCTGAGACTCACGTTCCCAGAACATCACGGAAGTCGTAAATGTCCCTAATGTCCTCCGCTTGCTTCCAGCTGGGGCCTTCCACTGCCGCCGGCATGGCCCACTGCCCCCTGGCCGCAGCCAGGGTTCCTGGAAAGGGGAATGGAGGGAAAAGACTCAGTGGGGCCCAGCCTCCTATGTGAAAACTTACTGGTAGCCCTATTCAGTCATTCAGCCTACATTTTTTTCATTCTTTAATTCACTGACATCACAAAATTACTCAATAAACATTCATTCACCAGTTATTCATTTAGCAGGTCCTTATGCCTAGAGGAAAATCATGGTGGCAGCAAAATTCTTTATTCCACGAAGCCATTTACTCATTCATTTATTCAGCTCACCTACCAATTTTTCCCTCTCCAAATCCAAATATCCCCGGAGACCCTGCTCTTCCAAGGGAGAACAGAGACAGCTCCAGAGCAACTTATAGAAGCACAAAGCCTGGGAGGATAACACACCCCCCACCCCCGTCCCTAGAGCCAGGAATGTTCCAGCCCCGCCCTGGGAATTGCTGGGGTGTCTCCTCTCCCTCCTTCTCACACTATCCAGCCACTCAAAAATCAGGCTTCCGGCAGCCTGGGCTTCCAGCAATATCTCAGCCACGTTTTTAAATAGCTCCTTCTGCACTGTTGCCACGGCAATAGCAGCCACAGCTGGAGCTGCCAGGATTCCTATTTCCCCCCTCCCACCTGACTCCCTGTCTGAGTCTCAGCAGTCTGAGAAATAGTCCCACCCTACCTGTCCCTTCTTGACCACCTGACCCTCATCGAGCCTATACCTTACTCTGCTGAGACCTCTGCAGGAGAGGGTGGGAGTGCTTTCTCCATTTATCGGATGGGGAATGGGGAGATGGGCTGGTGATAGGCAGGGGCTGTGTCCAGAGTTTCCCAAATACCCCTCACTGGGGCCTCAACAAAGTTTGCTGAGAGCAAAGGCCTTAGAGGGCTTCTTCCTGTATTGGAAACCCTGCCCTCAGCTGGTCCAATATGCAGCCCAACTGGGACCCATTCAGAGAATAGTCTCTCAACACCATCCCAGGCCCACAAAGGGGGAAGTCGAAATAGCACAGCATGTGGGCACTTTTCTTCTCTCCTTCCTTCTCAGGAGAATGTGGGGAAGGTGCCCTGACTAAAGTTCCTGATGTGAGATCCCACTCCTTTGATGGGATCTCCTTTCCAGGTGGGCCTGGCTAGGTATGCAGTGGTGGCAGGCTATGGTGGGACCTCAGTGCCAGCCACCTCCTCAGGAAATTAGACTCGATGGTAAGCTCTAGAGGCTGAGTTTAAAAAACCCATTGGAGGCTTGGCACATACAAGCCTCATAGCTCCATATATCTCCCTGCATCCACATCAAGTCCCACCCACACTTCTGAACCCAAACATCTGCTCCCAGGTCCAGCACACTCAGATACCCTGACACCTGATAATATAGGTACACCCAGACATCAGCACATATGTCCAAACACCTGATTCCCCCAGATAGTCTCACACCTAAATATCCCTCCCACAGATCCCTCTCACACCCTGAAACACACATCTATGCATACCTAGACTAGATGATACCCAGAAACACACACATACCCCTTACCTCTATACCAGTGAATCTGGGATTCACTTATACCCTTCACCCTCCATTTCCCTTACACCCTAGAAACTCCTATACTCTAAACCAAATCCCAACATATTACACAGCTTACTTCAAAGATCCTCAATACACAATCATATACCTACCCCCTTACTACCTTTTGAGCCAGATACCAGCATGCACAACGCCAAAACAAATATCTGCAACAAAAAAACATGATTCCCAGACGTCCCCACCCATAAGGATACACTTACACACCCACACACCACAAAGCTGCATATGATCCACACGCCTGTGCTAACATTAGCACGCCCCACCCAAGCCCCCACACACCTCTACCTTCAAATGCCCAGTCCTTCCACATTCAGGTCCAGCTGTTTGCATACACACACACACACACACACACACACACACACACACACACACACGCCTCTCTCCCCACCTTCCTCTATTACCCCACCCGCCCGCCTCGCACCTGCTGGGTCAGGGGCAGAGGTCAGGGAAAAAGGCCCACCCCGCCCTGCCCATTCGGAGTCCAGCCAGTCCCGGCACCCCTTCTCATCCGTGGGGGAAGGCACCCAGCGGCTGTGGGGTCCCGCCGCCCCTTCTAGGCGCCGGAGGGCGAAGGCGAGATGGTCCCCAGGTTGTACCTGCGGCTGCCCCGCCTCGGGGCTGTTCTGGAGGCCCGAGGTGGCTGGCGCTGAGCTCCCTCCACTGTCCGCCGCCCGCCGCTGAGCTCCTGGCCCGCCCGCCTGCTCTCTCGCTGGGGCTCAGCTGGCTCCCTCCGCCCGCCGGCGGCTCTGATGTCAGTAGAGGAGGAGCCTGCGGCGGGGGTACAAGTACCGGGAGGAGAGACTCAGCTCCGGGCCGGAGGAGAGGCGCGCGGGGGCGGGGCGGGGGGGCACCCCTCGTGCAGGTCAGATCCTCTGCTGGACTCTCCTGTGGTTCGTCTCCAGTAGGACCCCCATTTCACAGAGGAGACCTCTTGAGGCCCCAAAAGATGAAGGGTTCAAAATCAGCAGTTGGTCAGAGGCAAAGACCAATTCGAACTCACGTCCGCCTGGTGCCAGATGGCAGCGGGTTTCACTCTGGCGGCTCGTCGAGTTTCCCTCAGACCTGTCTGGCTGCTCCCTTAGGACTTGAAGGCTGTTCCCCTCCCTGCCCTACCGCTCCCACCCCCAGTGCCCAGAAGGGAAATAGTCCCTCAAAGGGGCTCAGGGGACTGCTGAGGGCAGGGCGCCGGGGCAGTAGGGGAAGAAGAGGCAATGAAGAGAATCGAGGCAGTGGTACGGTGGGGATCCTACTTGGCAAGTGGGAAAAATAAGGTTCCTCAGCGAGGCAGAGCTGATGCCCCAGGGTGGTGCCCAGAACGACTGGGGCTAGGGAAGAAAGGGGGGTTGGGGGAGTTAAATCAGGATCCTGGAGGAAGCTGGAAAGAGGACCAAGTGCCAAGTGACTAGGCAGGCGCCAGAGGCTGATGCTGGGGGGGGAGTGGAGCACGAAGTCGCTCCTGGGGCGGCGGGCAGGCAGCCAAGGGACCTGACCGAGGTCCTCTTGCGCAAGGCCTTCATTGGGAAGAGATTTGGTGTGGCGTGCAGAAACTCGCAGGAAGTGGGGGTAGGACTGGACTGTGGCTGGCCCAGGGCGGCACGCTGCTTCAGACCCCAATTCCACGCCACCTCCCAACGCCTCTCCCCCTTCCTGAATTCCTGCATTGTGCAGTTGGAAATGAGAAAACAATGCTTACTGCAACTCAGTTTCAGCTGGCTTTTTCCTCTTTATTCCCAGGACTGTGTCAGAGGGTGGTCAATTTATTATGTCCAGTGTACAGATGAGAGAAGATGGCTAAGGTTCCTAAAAAGGCTTTAGAGATTGACTTATCTGAGCCTCACTTTACCTCTCTGAGCCTCAGTTTCTTTATCCGGAATATGGGAATACTGATGACTGACTCAATTCTCCTGAGGATTCAAAGAGAATGGATGTGGAGTGCTTATAAGGATTAAAAACTTGAAAGCTACACTTGGTGTAGCTCAGAGAAGGGAGTTGTCCAGGGACTGGGGTCTAAGGGGCAATTTCCCTGCCCTAAATCTCAGTATATCAAACCAATTAGTCCATGGAAAACACACTTCATGCCCAGGGCTGAGTCCCTAATCTCCCCTCCCTACACCCACCCAACACACTCACTAAGCTGAGGTCGTCTCAGAAAATTTCTGTTTATCTCATTAACATTCTATATGTGAAAGGTGACCTCTGTCCTTCTGAGGACTAGTATAATTTTTATGCTGTTTTATTTATACTTTGTCTACTTTTTAGCAAGTCTTGGGGTTACTTATGCTTTCTGTTTTCTAGCAAACAGATTTATTTATTTATTTTTTAGAGAGAGGGGAGGGGAGAAAAAGAGAGGGAGAGAAATGTCAATGTGTGGTTGCCTCTCGCACGCCCCCAACGGGGGACCTGGCCCACAACCCAGGCATGTGCCCTGACTGGGAATTGAACCAGTGACCCTTTGGCTCACAGGCTAGCGCTCAATCCATGTAGCCACACCATTCAGGGTCATCTTTTTTATTTAAAAAAATATTTCTACTAAACAAGTAATACATGATCATTGCAAGAAAATTACATAAAATACTAAAAACACATATGAGACCATTTTTGCAGCTGACCAGATTCCTTCATTTGCCAAGTAACAGAACCCAACTAAAGCCAGTTTCCTCAAAGGAACCTATGGCTCAGAATGGCTGATGCAAACTGGAAGAAAAACAGCAGGATCAAGATCTTGGAGACTGGAACTGGAAGCACAGTACTCATAGGGTTTGCTTTCTCTCATATCTCCTTCTCCCTGTGTCCCTCTACACACTGGCTTCCTTTCTTCTGCAGAGTGATCTCTGCCTGTCAGGAAACATGGTGCGAGGCAGTCCCAGCTTTCCAGCAGGAAACCAGCAGGAGAGTGGTATGCTCAGGGTAGGACTCTGATGGGCTCTGCTGGAGTGACATGCCAATCCCTTTGCCCCAGAAACTGTTGCCAGGGGAATAAGTTACTATATTGGGCAAATGTACTATCATGGGCAGCCACACCAGAGCCACAAGGAATGAAGAGGGGTATATCACCCAAAGGAAATAGGGGTGCTGGGCAGGCATAATAACACATCTATGCTAGCCCTGTTCTCATCAATCAGAAATAACCAAGTGTTAATATATTTTGGTACATATTCTTCTGGACTTTTGGGGATGCATATACACATAGACATTCCTTCCTACATGCTCCACCCTTCATGAGCATATTTCAAGGTACTAAAACAAAAAGTCAAGAAAAGTCAAATTTAAAAGAGAAATGACCCTTTTCTCTCTTTTGCTTTTAAAAAGATAACAAAGCAACTCAGACATCTCCATCATGTCTTGAACCTGACAGAAAATAAGCCATTGGAGGAGTGAATGGTTTTCTAAGATTAGAAAATATGGAAGAAATCACAAGGGAGAGAAAGGTGGTTTATTTATAAAACATTAAAACATTTTTTAACATTCTGTTGCTGGAAACAACACCGAAATCAAAAAGCTACTCAAAAATCATAGCTGACAGTAGAAAGTAAACTTCAGGCTGGGGAAATGTTTTACACACAGTGAGTTAATACTTCTATTATGTAAAGAACACATAAAATTGATAATAAACAGACTAAGAACCCAATAAATGTTCAAAGAAAACATGAAACACAATAAACATGGGACAATTTCTACCTCATAAGTAATCAAAGTACAAACTTAAAAGCTCATTTATAGCCTCTCAAACTTGAAGTTTAACCAAAGGCTGATGTTAGTGTGAGCAATGGATACTTCTATATTTCTGGAAGGAAAATGACTTGCTAAAAATCTTTTAAAGAGCCATTTGGCAATATGCATCAAGGGCTTAAATAATGTCTGGGCCTTTTGACCCAGGAATTCCTCTCCTGGGAATCAATTTCAAGGAAATAATACTAAATTAGGACAAAACTATATGGACCAAGATGTTTGAAAAAATATTTTTGGTGAATGTGTACCCATTTGGTGTTCAAATTTATTTATTTAAATATTTTATTTATTATTTTTAGAGAGAGGGGAAGGGAGGGAGGAAGAAAGGCAGAGAAACATCAATGTATGGTTGCTTTTCGCATGTCTCCATCGGGGGACCTGACTGGGGACCTGGCTTGCAACCTGGGTATGCACCCTGACTAGGAATCAAACCAGCTACCCTTGGGTCCGGATGCTGGCACTAAATCCACTGAGCCACATCAGCCAGGGTGGCGTTCAATTATTTAAATCTTACTTAAACAACAACAATGAAGCAATAGAATGAATTTGAATGTCATATCTGTTGCATCTTTTCTCTCCTACTGTTGAAACAGGGATGGTGCATTAAAAGACTTTTGGAGTCAGACAGACCTAGGTTCAAACTCCACCACTTCCTCCCCTCGCCAACTGTGGGATCTTGGGCAAGTTATTTCACTGTTCTGAGCCTCAGTTTCTTCATCTATAGCATGGCATAATCATACTGATAATCATACCTACTTTGTTGCAGTATTTTTTAAAAAGTCAAACAACTTAGAAAGTGCGTGGTTCCCTTGCTGTCACTGGAGTTCCCAGTACATCCCTGGTACATAATAGGTGCTCAGTAAGAAATGAGACAGAGGAGTTCTCTTCCTTTCCAGACATCAGCTTTCCTATGACATCTACTTGTCATGTTCTCTCTTGTTTCATTCTTGAAGCCCCACATGTTCTATTCAAGCTCCAAAGTTGGGATTTTCCTTCTGCTTTTATGTTGTCTACCTCTACTTCTTATCCTATCAGAAGAAACCCATCTTAAGAGGCTCAGAGATCCCTCCAATATTTATGAGATGTTACTTGGCTAACATAGACATGTTTTGGAGCAATGATTCTTGTGCTTTTCTCTGATTCTCAACCCTCTGTACCTTTAATTTTTGTTTGTGATAGTGCTGGCAGGCCCAAAGAGGGATGATTAGAACAGGGCCTCTCAAGTCTAGACCCACTTGGCTTACAAAACTGGCTCACCAACAGTTATCTCATCTGACCCTTCCCTTTTCTGTACCCTGGCTTCCTCAAAAGATAAGGCTAATAAGCCCTGGCCAGGTCGTTCAGTTGGTTGGAGCATCGTCCCAATGTACTGGGGCTATGGTTTTTTGATCCCTGGTCAGGACACATACAGGAATCAACCAATAAACACATTGATAAGTGGAACAATAAATCAATGTGTGTGTCTCCCTCCCTCCCTCCAATACCAATAAATTTTTAAAAATTAATAAAATAAGGGTAAAGTATTTCCTGTTCTTACATAGGTTGTTGAGAGAAGCAAATGAGAGAATGCATGTAAAGGGCTTGGCATCATCCTAGCTTGGTCCCTTGCAGACCTCCAAAATTTGTGTTTTAACAATATGCCTTGAATTTTCATCAAAGGTTGTGAAAAGATGTCACATGTGAAACTCAATTTCTATCTGTTGTCAAGTTTACGGAGACTATTATCAATGTATGACTCAAGTTGACAAGCTTCTCCAGCAGAAGAAACTTTTGGAATTTTTGTCACAAACACTAGGAGATGTCCTTTTCTTTGATATTAAATGGTCTGGGACTGATTCATCTTATTTCCATTTTGACTTGGATTCCAGGAAGCTTAGCGCTAAATAACCTTAGGTGCTTAATAACCCCAACAGGCTTAACTTTACATTTGTTTTTTATGAAATTCATTGTGCACATCCTTAATTTTAAGCTTTCTCAAATTCTTTTGAAAAAGAGAGGCAGGCAGGAAGGTAGAAAATAAAAGGAGGAAGGGAGGGATAGAGGGAGGTAGGGAGGAGGGAGGGAAAGAAAAAAGGAAGGGAAGGAAGCAAGTATAGTTTGAAAAGTGTGCTTGCCATGCCATATGATCACTGTATCCACCAGAATATAAGTTTGGTTTATCTAACAGAAACCAAAAATAATTGTTACTTAAATATAATGAAAGCATATAATAAGGTCTATAAGCAGTGACTGGTATGACTAGAAGGTGAGAGGGATCCTGGCCTCTTAGCTTGCTGCTCCATTGTTCCCATGGTGTTGTCTTTGACCATGTTTCAAGATGGCTTCCCACCATGCTTCATCTCAGCCAGGGGCAAATGGGAACATGGAGGGCACACTCCTTGGGGCATATAATCTCAGCTGTGCACATCTCTTCCTCTGACAGCCTATTGGTCGAACTTAGTCACAGGATCACACCTAAGTGCAAGAGAAGCTGGGGTATTTCATTTTTTCAGAGATGTATGTTCAACTAAAAAATCCCAAGTTCTATTAACTATAGAAGAAAAGAACATATTCTGAAGAACATCTACCAGTTTCTGCCACATCAACCACCTCAGAGGTATTTCTTTGCACATGATTGCACTCCTGTCTGCCTCAATTTCACTCTCAATCCTTCTCATCAGTCCAGCCCCCCATGCTGCTATCAGAGTGCTATGATAGAGTTCCACTGCTCACAAACCACCCCTCCTACCTAGAAAAATGATTCTCAAACTTTGGTATGAATCAGGAATCATCTGACAGTCATATTAATACAGAAATGGCTGGGGCCCACCCACAGATTTCTGACTCAATAGGTCTGAGACCTGAGAATTTGCATCTTTATTAAGTTCCTGGGTGATGCTGATGTTACTGGTCCAGAGACCACACTTTGAGAACAGCTGACCTCAAGAATAAAGCCTATGCCTCTTAACCTGCCATTCACAAACTATCCCAGCCTAGTCTCAACCTACTTTCCAGTTTCCTTCTTATCCTTCCCCTTCCCTCCACCCAGGGTTCCAGTCACACTGAAGTTTTCACTTCTAAGTAGGCCAGCTGCTCACACCTCTGTGCCTTGCTGTTCTTTTTGTCTCAAATGTCTTTTGCTCCCTGGCACCTTTCTTTTCACTTCCTCCCTCACGCCTTTCCTGACCCTCTGTGCTGTTAAGTCATTTGCTGTCCCATATCCCTGCAGACTTTGTACATTATTCTATTATTGGTCTTACTGCCTTGTATTTTTGTCCGCCCAGCTTACCATATCTGGAGCCTTAGTCACCTACATAACTCTCAGCCTTGGCAACAGGGTCACTGAGTGAGGATACAAAAGTATGAATGTGGAAATGGAGGTAAGTAGGATGGAGTGACTTAATGAACTAGC
Source organism: Noctilio leporinus (assembly GCA_004026585.1). Taxonomy (NCBI): domain Eukaryota; kingdom Metazoa; phylum Chordata; class Mammalia; order Chiroptera; family Noctilionidae; genus Noctilio; species Noctilio leporinus. The sequence continues at coordinate 80,146 of PVIW01003393.1, forward strand.
AGGCGGAGGAGATGAAATGATGAGTTAAAACTAAGGAGTGACTCATGGTCCATCTGTGCTTGGTTCTCTCCATTGAGTCCTCAGCACCAGCCAAGAAATTTACCCTGGCCAGATTTCCATAAAATTCCAAATTCTAGCCATCTCTTCTTAGCAGGAGTCACTTGGAAACCCACACCCATCAAGTTAGTCCTCCAGAGTGAGTGTTCAGGGGCTGGCAGGGGCTAGGGACCCACGCTGGGTCATATTCCAGCTCAGGGCTTAACCCCCACCCAATCCCCATTGTTCTCACTTTTTATTTTTAAAAAGATTTTATTTTATTATTATTTTTTGAGAGAGGGGAAGAAATATCAGTGTATGGTTGACTTTCACCTGCCTCCAGCTACAGACCTGGCTGGAGACCTGGCTTGCAACCTGGTTATGTGCCCTGGCTGGGAATCGAACCAGCGACCTTTGAGTTCGTAGGCTGGCACCGATCCAATGAGCCACACCAGCCAGCGTCCCCTTGTTCTCACTTACCTTGGTGTTTCTGAAAGTCAGTTGTAAGACATTTCAGACTATGGAGAAAATTTCAGGGCCAAGGCTTTTTGACTAAACTAGTGATTTGTCAGAACTGTTTCAAATAAAAATTAGAGGCTTGAGATGCTGGAACTAGTCTCCCCCTCTTCACAAAGAACCTCCAAACCCCATAAAGAAGGTCTCCTCTGGCTCTGGCAGACATGAATATAGCCATAAGGGGCTCCCTATCCCACTGTGGTTGTCAACTCTGTCAGGGACAAAGCATCCTGGGACTAGTGACTATTCCTGCACCAAGGCTGGATAGCCTCAGAAGGCACTGCACTTCTTTGAGCTTCAGTGTCCTCTTCTGTTGGGAAGGATACTACTACTCACCTGTAGGTATATGGTAAATATCAAATAGGACATGTCAGTCAATTTTTAAAAATTAATTCATTTTTTAGAGAAGGGAAAAGAGGGAGAAAGAGAGAGAAACATGAGTTGGAGAGATCATTGATTGGTTGCCTCCTGCATGCCCCCAACGAGGGACCTGGCCTGTGATCAAAGTATGGTGCCCTGACTGGGAATCAAATCAGTAACCTTTAGTTCGCAAGCTGGTGCTTAACCCACTGAGCCACATCAGCCAGGGAGAGAATAAACTTTTATTATTTGTATTTATTTCATTTTATTTTTACTCATTATTTCCAGAGAGAAGGGCAGGGAGGGAGGAAGAAAAGAAGAGAAACATCAATGTATGGTTGTCTTTCATGACACATGAGAAATATGTCATAATATAGCATGTTACTGTACTAAATACAATAGGCAATTGTAACACAATGGTGTTTGTATCTAAACATAGAAATGGCACAGTGAAAGATATAAAAATTATGAGGTATATGACATCTGTAGAGGGCACTTACTGGGAATGGAGTTTGCAGGATTGGAAGTTGCCCTGGGTGAGTCAGTGACTGAATGGTGAGTGGATGTAAAGGCCTGGGCCATTACTGCACTCTGCTGCAGACTTTATAAGTACTGTACATTTAGGCTATACTAAAGTTATTTTAAAATACTTTTCTCTCATAGTAAATTAACCTTAGCTTACTATAACTCTTTTACTTTATAAACTTTTTAATTAAAAAAAATTTTCAACTCCTTGTAGTAACACTTGGCTTAAAACACAAGCATATGCTCTGGTGTGGCTCAGTGGACTGAACACCGGCCTGTGAATCAAAATGTTGCGCATTCGATTCCCAGTCAGAGCACATGCCTGGGTTGTGGGCCAGGTCCCAGTTGGGGGCACCGCCCTCTCTTTCTCCTCCCTTTACCCTTTCTCTGAAAATAAATAAAAATTTAAAAATAAATAAAAATACAATTCTTAAAAATTTTTTAAAGATTTTTTTTTAGTATTTATTTATTTAAGCTTTTATTTAATTATTTTTAGAAAGAGGGGAAGGGAGAGAGGCAGAGAGGCAGAGAGACATCAATGTATGGTTGCCTTTCACCTGCCTCCAGCCACAGATCTGACTGGAGACCTGGTTTGCAACCTGAATGCCCTGGCTGGGGAATTGAACCAGTGACCTTTGGGTTTGCAGGCAGGCACCTTATCCACTGTGCCACCAGCCAGGGCCTAAAAATATTTTTTAAAATTTTTATTAAAAACTAAGACACTAACACACACATTAGCCTAAACCTACATGGGTCAGGATCATCAATATCACTGTTTTCCACTTCTATATCTTATCCTACTGGAAGGTCTTCAAGGGCAATAACATGCTTGGAACTATCATATCTGGTATGTCTTTAGGATATCCCCTGAAGGACCTGCCTGGGGTGGGTATCACTTCTTTCTTGAGGCAATATCACTCCTTTCAGAAATACGTTTATTGGTTTCTTTTCTTTTCTTTCTTTCTTTCTTTCTTTCTTTTTTTTAATAAGATTCATCCTGGCTGGTAGCACAGTGGATAAGGCGCCAGCCTGCGAACCCAAAGGCCATTGGTTCGATTCCCCAGCCAGGGCACATAACCAGGTTGCAAGTCAGGTCTCCAGCCAGGTCTGTAGCTGGAGGCAGGCAACCATACATTAATGTTTCTCTCCCTCTCTGCCTCTCTTCCTTCCCCACTCTCTCTAAAAACTAATAAAATAGAAACAATCTTATTTTTTTTTAAAGTTTAAAAAAATAAAAAATAAATAATAGATTCATTTGTAAGCAGATAATCATGAACATTTCTGTCTTTAATGAAAACCTTTTGGTGTTGGGGGGTGGTCTGCGTTTTCAAACTTTTAAAGGAGCTTCTTGAGATATGCAAAGGCTTCTGCTAAACCATTCACTGTGAATTTTCTTAGGGTTCTTATGGGACCTATCATATATAATGTGCTCTTGGCTGAAACATCATTATGCAGTGTATAACTGTATTTATATTATCTACCTTCCCCTTCTCAAAACTCTACCTTATTTGGGGGCTTCAGGTCCATTCCTAACTCTGGAAAAGGTGTCTACGTTCCTGGAGCTCTCTACCAATGATGCCCACCATTCTCATGATCTGGCCTAATGAACACAGAAATGAGTGGTCAATTATTGAGTGCCAGCCTGTGAACCAAAGGGCTGCTGGTCAGGTCCCCAGTTGGGGGCATGTGAGAAGCAACCACACATTGATATTTCTCTTCCTCTTTCTCCTTCCCTTCCCCCCTCCTCTTTTTTTTTTTTAAAGATTTTATTTATTTTTCAGAGAGAGGGGAGGGGAGAGAGGAAGAGAGGAAGAGAAACATTAATGTATGGCTGCCTTTCACCTGCCTCCAGCTACAGACCTAGCTGGAGACCTGGCTTGCAGCCTAGTTATGTTGCCCTGGCTGGGAATTGAACCAGCAACTTTTTGGTTCGCAGGCCGGTGCCTTATCCATTGTGCCACCAGCCAGGGTCCCCTTCCCTTCTCCTTAAAAAAATGAAGAACAGGTGGTCTGCAAGCAGGGCTGCCATGTATGGTTGTACAGATTGTGCAAGGTACTCCCAAGCCTAGGAGTACCATTCACATAGGCTGTAAGCAAAAGGGCCCCAATGAGTTGTGTAATAAAGAGCCTATATCTGCAAGTTAGATGGACTGAGTTTGAATCTTAGCTCAACCACTTACCAATTGTTTGACCAAGCAAGATATGTAACCTAAAACTCAGTTTCCTCTTATCCGTGAATGTTCTTAGTACCTACCACATGGGACAGAGAAGATTCAGTAGTTTAATGAGTTTAGTTCCTGGTACAGAGCTAACATTTACTAAGAATGGAGATACTTCTCTCAGCATCCATAAAGCAATCTTTAAAAAGGCTTTTGATTGGCCCAGTTTGGGTCACATGCCTATTCTTTGGACCAATCATTGTGGCTAAAAGGATGGGGTACTGTGATTGGCCAATCTGGGGTCATGTGTCCAACCTAATTTGACACATGGCTGAGTTTATAAGAATGCTGGTTGTCCTCATCATCCTTATCTTTTTTTTTTTTTTTTTTTTATCCTTAACTTTACAAATCAGTTCATAGGTCATTTCCTGAGAACCATCCCTTCCCCCATAGTAAATTGCAAATTATTCTCAATTTGAGGCAGGGACAAGAGCTATTTATTCACCTGTCTTCCTGCCTGGGCTGTAGAAGAGACACTGTGACCTAAGCAACACCCATTTCCCCTTCCTACTCATCATTTCTGGATTCTAGTGTCTTCCCCACTACTGTGAGCTTAGAGGGAAAGCAGATACTCTCACTAATTTATACCCACTAGAGTCATCCCTTGCCCCAGTGATTGGTTCAGTAATGATTATGTGAGACTTAGTTTGGGCAAAACATAAGGGTGTCTGGTCTGGGAAAAGCCACTTGGTCTTTTGGATGAGCCATCGAAGCCAGGCAGGTCTTGCCTGCCCTCTCTTGTACTGACTACAAATGAGGAAGCTTTTGGCCTCCCCTGACTGATACTGGCTGCCACCAAACTGCTGGAGGGGAATCCAGTTAGGTGAAAGCTGTCACTGCAGAAGACACTGTGACACCTGGGCCCTTGACAGCCCAGAATTGCTGGATTAGCCAACCCTGGAGGCTGCTCTGCCGCAGGACCATCAAACTCCTAGCCGATGTATTTCCTTGTTAATCCACTTTGGGGTGGAGGCATCATTACCTGCAGCCACAAGTATCCTCAGAATATACTTCCTGAATGAATTCATGGGCAAGTGGCCCATGAGCAAAGGCCACCAAGCATGCCCTCCCAAGCCTTTGCTACCCACACCAGTTGCTTTCTACCCCATAATAACACATTCAAAGATTCTGGATGCTTTTTAAAAAACCACAGCACTCACTTTACTCTTAAGTTTGCACTTTACAAAACCACAAAGGAGAAGTCCTTGAGGGAGTGAGGGGTAGGGGTAGGGTAGTGGAGGATGGTAAACAGGGGAAAGAGGAAAGCCCAGAAATGCTGTCTTGGGGACCAAGCAGCAACTGGGCCCCAGGCCAGCACAGCAGGGCCTCCTGTGTCCTGGCTGTAAAAAGACTGGACAAAAAAATGTCAGTGAAAGGCCATAGTCCTCTAGAGACTATTGCCATATGACATTTGATAGTCAGCCACAGGCAGAGGTTTCCAGGAGCCCAAAGAAGGAAGTGGGCCTCCCTCCCCATCCTCCCCCAGGCCAGGGCACGACAGCCTGAGGCAGGGGTGAGTGCTACCCATCCAGCAGTTTTAGGATGCTCTCACGCTCCTTCAGAGTCTTCCAGGCCTGGTCCTTCTCCTTCTTGGTAGGGGTCCGCTTCTTTTGCCGGGCAGCCATGATCTTTCGGAAGGCATCCATGACCTCATTGTCTGCCATGCGGACCCGCTGCCTCAGCTCCTGCCGGCTCACCTCCTCCTTTGCTAGCCTGTGGGAACCAGCCAGGTGTCATGGGAAGCCTACATCCAGAATGGGTCCCCTCCCTACTACCCCAGACTGGTACTCCTATGGACCGTTTCAGACCAGTTACTGAACCACACTTATATGGTGCTATATATTATCTTAAGTTTTTCAAAAATGCTAACCCAATTAATTCTCATAACAACTCTGTGAGACTCAAGAAGGGTAAGAAATGCCCCAAGATCCCACAACTAGTGAGTAAGAGGCTTAAATCAAGGCAGGCAGGCAGGCTCCGAACAATCTTTTAAAGGTGTTTTGGTGCCAGCAGAAAACCTGCTTACTTCAGCATCCAAATTCCAGAGCAACCAAAGGACCTAGGCAACCTACAGGAGGCAGGTGAGATGCCAAACGAACCCCTTTGAATGGAATCCAATTTATAAATTCCATTAATGGTAGACCTGGAAGATTGCTTAGAGATCTGATCTACTCCAACCTGTGAGTTTTCCAGAAAGGTAAGCTGCTGCTCAGGGTGGAAGACATCTCAAGGCCCTGCAGCTGGTCCAAGACAGGGCTGACGGCTGGACCCTGGCCTCTGATGGCCCCAAACTAGTTCCTTCACTGGGCATTACTTCTGTATCTGCGCATCTCTGCTTCCTTCTTCCCTCCCCCTCCCTTCCTCAGTGCCTCTTTCATCTGTATTTTCCTCTTTTTGCCCTACAGAGGAAACTAGAAAGAGGCTTTGGATTCAGCTGTGGGCTCAAGTCCTAGCTGAGCTGTTTACTGGCTGTGTGACCTTCAGCAGGGAACTTGCTTCACTAGGTCTTTGTTTCCTGCACCTTAGTTGTAGTCCAGATTAAACAGGAGGTTGCAGTTCCTGGTACACAGTTGCCACTCACGACACCCTATCTTTAAACACCTCCTATCTTTAAACACCCTAGCAGCTTGTCAGCAACTACCTCACCTTTTAATGGTGCACGTGTTTATCAATCACCCACTTGGGAGATTGCAAGCCCTTTGCTCTGCCTCTCTTGCTAGCCTCAGTACAACATTTGAGAAGCAGAGTTAGCCAAATGACTGAGTGTGCCCTGCTCTGTTGGTGCTTTGTGGGAAGAGATAGCACCACCTGGGAGAACCAAGGAGCCTTAGCTAGGCTGCTTCTCTAGCTTCCCAGTAAAAGGGCAGTGACTACCATGATCTCCTTCCAGATGTTATCTATATACCATTGTGACCAATGCAGAGCAAAGGATGAGAGTCAATATGAAATGAATGACAGTCCTGGCTGGTGTGGCTCAGTAGACTGAGCACCAGCCTGTGAACCAGAGTCACAGGTTCGATTCCCAGTCAGGGCACATGCCTGGGTTGTAGGCCAGGTCCCCAGTTGGGGGTGCACGAGAGGTAATCACACATTGATGTTTCTCTTTCTCTCTTTCTCCCTCCCTCCCCGTCTCTCTAAAAAGAAATAAGTAAATTCTTAAGAGAAAAAAAAAATGACACTGTGACTAATTTCTTAAAGCACTGGGTAATTTCAGGTGAAGAGCCAATAATAACCACAGATATTGAACAAAAGGTTAACAGTTGATCATGTAGGTGAAGAGTATATTGATGTTCATTGTACTACTATTCCTCCAGATTTTCTGTGCATATAAAATTTTTCATAAAAGAACCTTGGGGGAGAAAGAAAATACACAGTAAAAGATTAAAATAAATCACACAACATGAACTGTGAACTTAAAAATGGTTTAGAGGGTCACCCTGGCTGGTGTGGGTCAGTTGGTCAGAGCATCATCCAGTAAACCAAAAGGTTGCAAGTTTGATTCTTGGAGGGCAAATGCTGGGGTTGTAAGTTCAGTCTCCAGTGGGGGCACATATTGGGGGCAACTGATCAATGTTTCCTCTCATCAAAAAATTAAGAAATAAATTAAAGCTATGTTTACTTATTTTTTAAAGGATTTTATTTATTTTTAGAGAGAAAAAAGAGAGGGAGACAAACAACTGTGTGATTGCCTCTCACACGCTCTCAGCTGGGGACCTGGCCTGCAACCCAGGCATGTCCCCTGACTGGGAATTGAACCAGCGACCCTTTGGTTCACAGACTGGCACTCAATCTAGTGAGCCACACCAGCCAGGGCTAAAGCTATGGTTAAAAAAATGGTGTAGAGGATCAGTTTTATATCACGTGTTTTTCACCACAATTATAAGTAAATAAATCAGAGATGCCTGAGGAATTAGAATTTATTTGAGACATAATTTGTGGGTTGGTGCCTGGCACTAGCAATTTTTTCAAGGCTCTCCGGGTGATTCAGATGCCTTGCCAGGTTTGGGAAGTCTGTTATAAAGCCCACATAAATGACAAGCAATGGCCAAGGTCTTGTCAACCAACTCCTGGCCTGTGAATCCCGTCCACACTTACCTCAGCAAGTCATGCTTCTTGGTGCGGTTGTGGGCACTGAGTGCCTTCAGCTCGGCCTGCCGTTTGCGCAGCTCAGCGAGGACCTCATCCTCTGAGTCCTCTGCAGGGCGGTCCTCGGACTCCAGCAGGCCCTGGGCAATCAGCTCCTCTTTGATTCTGCTCTCCAAGGACTTGGTATGGGGCACACTGCAGGGGAAGGCAACCCTTAGTTTAAGGGCCAGCTTGGAAGGGGGACCCCCTTAGAGGTTCTCAAGATTAATGAACACCTTTCTTTCTCTTTGGGCACCCCTCTCTATTTGTCTAGTTATAAAAATAAAGCAAGACAGATAAACCTGGTCTTGTTTCAAACACAAGCAACATACATCCATTGCCAAAAAAAAAAAAAAAAAAAAAAGAAGGAAAAGTTATGCCAACAACCCAAAGAGAAACACTATTATCCTGTTATATTATTTTGCTGTTATTAATGTCATATATAACATATATATATCTTGTTACATGTTATTATACTTTTTAATCCTTACCTGAAGATCTCTTTTACTTTAATTTTTTTGAGAGGAGGAAGGGAAGAGAAACATCGATTGGTTGCCATCTGTACCTACCCCTACCAGAGATCGACAGTGAAATCTAAGTAAATGCCCTGGCTAAGATTTGAACCCACAACCTTTCGGTGTATGGGACAATGCTCCAACCAATTGAGCCACTTGGCCAGAACTATGTATATGAATATATAGTAGTCCTCCCTTATCAGTAAGGGATACATTCTAAGAATCCCCCAGTGGCTGGCTGAAATCACAGATAGTACAAAACCCTATATATATTTTTTTTTCTAATACATACATATTTATGATAACATTAATTTACAAATTAGGTGGGCACAGTAAGAGATTAACAATAAAAAATAGAATTATAACTATATACTATAATCAAAGTTATATGAATGTGGTCTCGCTCTGATAGCCAATTGATAACTGAGGTGGCTACTAAGTGACTAACAGGTAGGTAAAGGATATAATTTGGATATGCTGGACGAAGGGACAATTCATATCCCAGGTGTGATGTGATGAAGTGGGTGGCATGAGATTTCATCATGCTACTCAGAACAGCACACAACTGAACACTTACAAATTGTTTATTTCTAGAATTTCCCATTTAATATTTGTAGACCACAGTTGACGGAGTGTAACTTAACTATGGAAAGCAAAACTGCAGATAAGGGTGGGATTACTGTGCTATATGTGTATTCCAGACTTTATTATATATATTTCCAGTCTTTATTACAGACACTTTGTTGTCTTCCCTATGCATACAAATTTAAGTATCTTAAATAAGAAAGGATCACACTGTGTTGTTACAACTGGCCTTTTCCTGACTTAGAACTGTATTGTTTATATCTTTTCATGTCAATTAAATATTTCTCTAATATAGTTAATAGATGCAAGTTACTTTATCATAAAGTTACGACAATTAAGCCAATCGCTAACCTTCAGTTGGATATTTAGGTTGTTTACAGAATGAACGGTGCTATGATAAACAATCCTGTACTAAGTCTGTTCTTGGAGAAATTCTTGGAGGTCCAGGATACATATTTGAAATTTTTGAGGGCTTTCTCAAACTGCCCTTGGCCTCTCTATTAATTAAGACCTCCCCATGTCAGGATGGAGAGACGTCAACAGCAGGAGGGGGCCCAACTGTGAGGCGTAGATAGGATGCCACTCACCTGAAGGGCTTGTTCTGATTTCGGGGAGAAGTACTTGCCCCATCAGCCCCCGATTCTTTCCCAGACATGTCAGGAATAGGAGAGTCCTCCATAGGGGAAATAATATTTTCCTAGAAGATCACATAAGTGGGGTGGAAGGAGAAAGAGCTATAGTATTTCCACTTTCCTGCTCCCCTATAGATAGTCTTTGTAGACTAGAAACATCCTTTAATTTTTCCCATCCCAACCAGTCCAGGAAGCTTTTCTAGCCTCCAAAAATGCTTTGATCACTTTAGAAATCCCTTTTATTAGTATTGTTTTCAAAAGAAGGGAGCACAGAAGAGTGATGCTAACACCAATGACAATAATGAGCACAGCTAAGGTTTAAGTGTTTGTAATGCACCAGGCACTGTGCTAACCAATTTGTGGCAGAGGTTGCTAGCTGTCCAAAAGCCATTCCTGTCTTTCTTTCATAGCAGCTAGGCCTATTGCTTGCCCATATACACACTTCCCAGCCTCCCTTGCAGCCTGGTGTGGTCATGTAACAAATTCTCTCCAGTGGAAAGTGATCAGAAGAGATAAAAGCCACAGCCAGACATGGCCCATTTGCCTTCCTTCATATACTCCTTCTAGGTCTTTTTCTGTAGGCTTCAAGTGGCAATCACACCCAGAGTGACACTGTGCACAGTGCATGGTTTTTAAGATTTTTATTTATTTTAGAGAGAGGGGAAGGGACGGAGAAAGAGAAGGAGAGTAACACTGATTGGCTGCCTCTTGAGTGCACAGAACAGGGACTGAACCTGCAACCCAGGCATGTGCCCTGACCAAGAATTGAACTGGTGATCTTTTGCTTTGCAGGGCAACACCCAACCAACTGAGCCACACCAGTCAAGACCAGAATGAAAGTCTAAGATGGCAAAGCCATCATAGCTGGTGTCCCTGTATGATGGTGTTGGATAGAGACCCTGCTTTTACCTCAACCAACCTAAAGCATGTGCCCCAACTGTTACTTGAGAAAAAATTACACTACTATGTTTGGTCCAGAGAGGACACTGAGGCTCAGTGAGGTGAAGGAATGTGCTGAAGGTCAGAGAACATAGAGAAAAGGGTCCCTAAACTTGGAATTTGAGTCCTGCTTCTATGGGTAAGCTGCGTGACCTCAAGCAAACAGTTCCCTCTCCTTTTTTTTTTTTTTTAAGATTTTATTCATTATTTTTAGAGAGCAGGAAAAAGAGGGAGGAAGAAAGGGAGAGAAACATCAATGTATGGTTGTCTTTCACCTGCCTCTAACTGGGGACCTGGTTAGGGACCTGGCTTACAACCTCGGTATGTGCCCTGACTGGGGAATCGAAAAGTGACGCTTGGATTCAAAGGCCTGTGCTCAATCCGCTGAGCCACACCAGTCAGGTCCAAGTTCCCCTTTTTTTGAGGTTCAGTCTTCTTGTACGTAACATGGGGCTAACTGTCCTTGCCTTCAATGAGAGGATGTATGGAAAGCCATTGCACAGGGCTCAGTCCTTAGCCAACACTCAGCAAAAGTAACTGTGAAGTAGTGGCTGCCTTTGGGGGAGGTGAGAGACTGGGAGGGGCCTAAAAGAGGCTTCTAGGATACTGGTAGTGTTTTATTATATAACTATACTCATTTGTGAAAAGTTGTCAAACTATACATTTATGACTTTTGTACTCTTCTGAATGTATCATAAACTTCAGTAAAAAATGAATAAAACATTAACACAAAGGTAAATGTGGTTGCTGTTTTGGGTTGGGGTGCTCACCTCCACCAAGGCCTGCAGGAGGCGCTGAGTCAGGGCACCAAAGGGGCAACCATCTTCCGGCTGCTCGTGCTGGGCCTCAGACTTCTTTAGCAGGGCATCCACGTCTGAAGCAGAGAAGTGGTGGGAAACTAGGCTGAAGTCTGGGAAGTCAGGTCCTGGCCTGGGGTAGGCAACAAGGTGAGGGGTCTACCTTTAGTGTCCAGTTCAGTCAGTGGCCCCATAAGGCCTTTCTTTTTGTCAGCCATGGCTGCTGCCCGGGCTCCATCCTTCTGCTCCTCTAGCAGGTCCTCCTGTGCCCAGCGTTGGGAGTAGTGCTTTCCCAGGGGTGGGATCTGTAGGAGAGATCCCACAGTCTCAAAGGGGTAAACACAGACTCTTCAATTCCTTCCTTCCTTCACTCATCTGCCTCCCAAGTACCTAGCTCAGGGTGGAGGCCTATGCCAGGTACAGGTAAGAAGAGACAAAGAAAATAAAATCTCTACATTCAATCTAGTATGGGAAATGGGTATATAAAGAACTAAAAATTACATAGAAGTCAATATGGAGCAATTTCCAAGATACAAGGTATAGAATGGTATGTGTACATGGAACATGTCCGGTCACAGCTCTCATCTCTAGAGGACTTGGGGTCAGGAGAGGAAATCTGTCTTTTGTAATTGCTTGGCTTTATTATTGCCTATATTGATTACTTTTTCAAATAAAATTTTCAAAATTCAGACAACTGAAGTGGCAGGGTAGATCATAGTCAAGCCCAAAATGAAACCAACTTTCTGCCGGGGAACCTGCAAAGGCATTTTGGTGGAGGTAACATGAGATCAGGGTTGGAAGGGTGAGTCAGTTTGTCAAGGGGAGAAGAGCACACGAAGAGGCCCAGAACTAGCAAGGACCCTGTGTCAGCCTGCAGTAAGGGTAAGGTGCTTGGTGGGGGCTGGTAAATGCAGCAGTGAAGAGAGGGTATGGACAAGGAAACTGGACAGGGACGCTGCGCTGTGCCACCAAAGACTGAAACACTTGGACTCAATCCTGCGGGTAATGGAAGTCAGAAGACTGGGAGCAGGGCTGTGTCACATCTAATTCTGAAAGACCTATAGGAGAGCTTCCCCCAATATTTTTCTCTATTTTCTACACTTTCTTTAATGGAACCTGCTATATTTTTATCATTAAAAAAATGAACTTTTACATGTTAAAGAAAGAAAAGCCCCTCTGGAGGCAGAAAGTATTAAGAGACTCTTCGGGTGAAAGCTGATGGAAGTCCTGAACCAAAGCAGTGAGGATGATGGAAGATACGGGGATAAGGGAGAACCTTACTGAAGTCAATGCCTGAGAATGTGGTAACCATTTGGGTGGGGTAGAAGGGAGACAATGCAAGGAGAAAGCTGAGGGAGACTGGGTGATAGCTAGGTTAATGGGAGACTAGGTAGGGTATGGGAAGGAAGATGATACATGACTTTGGGATCTTCAATTTTGAGGCACCACAGAGCCCTCTTGTTCTCCACCGTAACTATTAAGCCTCAGGGTTTCTACCTTGTAATGTTCAGCCTCATCTTCTGGGGGTTTCAGTAGCTCCTCTAGCGTTCGAACCTCTTCGCTGGTGATATCAGCACAGTAGGGCTCTACTGAAGCCCAGAACCTGCAGAGAAGCAGATCCTAAGTGGGCATCCCATGCCCTACCAGCCTCAGCCTGGGGCACCTCCACAGTCTCCACTTCCCAAATCCCAATGCCCCTCTATGTTCTCTGGCCCCAGAACCTGTTGGGGGCATCATTCTTGGGGATCCGCGGCACATCAATTGGGTCATCAGTGAATTCATATTCCTGGATCTTGGGCTGAAGGTTTTTGGATTTGGGTCGCCCAGGGCCAGGGCCCGGTCCATGTCCTGCCTTCCCTTCCAGTTTCTGCTTCTTGGGCTTCCCATGTTTGGGGGGAGCCCCAAGCTCATGGTCTCGACCCAGCTTCAGGAATCGTCGGTCACCTTTCTTATCCTGCCAGTCAGTGAGGATCTGCAATTCAGAGACTGTCACTGAGGGAGAGAAGGGAAGACACAGGACAACTCTTTCCCCAGTGAAGAATTAGGATCTAGAACTTGAAAAGGCACCAAGGTCTTTCTCAATCCCCTTTTAATTTAGCAAACTCCTACTCATCCTTCAAATTCAGTTCCTTTTCTGTGCCCATCCCACAGGATTTTATTCATATATTTCTCATCATTCCACTTGCCTGTAGTTTGATTCACCTCTGTAGAATTTAGTAGAAAAGCCAAACAATGACCCCGTACATGCCAGTTCTGGGAAAATATGCTGGTTGGTTAACTTTTTGGTGAAGGCAAGCAAACCTCCTAGCAAACCTTCAACCCACTGGGATGCCTTCTCTGTATCAGTTACCAGCTTCTTAGCTGCTAAAATGCAACAGGTTGTGCCACAGTCCTACTCAAAAAGCTTCAGTGCTGGTTCCATTCCCAGTCAGGGCACATAACCAGGTTGTAAGCTAAGTCTCCAGATGGTCCATAGCTAGAGACAGGTGAAAGCAACCATACATTGATGTCTCTCTCCCTCCCCCTCTCTCTCTCTCAAAAAAAAAAAAAAAAAAGCTTCAATCAATTCCCAAGACTCACAAGTTGACTCTAGCTATTCCTTGAGGTCCAGCTGAAATGGCATCTTCTTCCTATAAAAGCTTCTAGTACTTTGCACCTACACTGTAGGCCCAATCGTATTCTATGGTCATACTAAGATAAACAGTATACTTTGTCTTTTCAACTAGATTATAAGCTACCAGAGACCAAGAATTTCATCTTAACCAGCCCTGTTTCCCAGGATCTGGCATAGCACCTGGCACACAGACCTCAGGGGATGCTTATACAGTGAAAAGAAATAATCAGAGTAATACCAATAATTAACATTTGAAATGCTTAGTGTTAGACATTGGGCTGAGCTTTGGCAAAAAAATCTCTCTTAATCCTTACAAAGCTCTGAGATAGGGTCCAGTTTTTCAGCCCAGTTTGTAGCTAGGGAACTGACACTCAGAAATAGGATGTAACTTTCCCAAAGTTACTAGCATGTGCTCAGGCCAGGATTCAAAAACAGGCCTCCACATTATAGTTCCTCTAGTACCCCTAACCATAACACATCACCTGGTACTTATCTGATCTCTCCCTCCTTTTAGTTGGCAAACTCCCTGAAAACCAGAATTTTCCTAATTACCTCTCTTGAATGATTTGTGCAGTGCTCACAACATAATGGGCAAATGGTCAATAAATGCTTAGTGAATTAGAAATCATGCAATTTATGAGGATGACACACATGCCTGTGTATCACACAAGCCCAATTTGGGTCTCTCTCTCACTCTAACCTCCTGTACCATAGGCCTTAGCAGATGGGGCTAACTCAATCACCCATCCATAACTTGTCATAGTCCTTCCCTGGCGATGTCCCCTCTATAGGGCATCACCTGGGTTTCAGCCTCCAACACTCGCAGGCGCCGGCTGGCAGAGGAAAGCAGGGTCTCAAGTTCCAGCTGCAGAGTGTCCAGCTCCTCAATGCCGATGCCATCATCTTCAGAGCGGGCCAGCACAGCTGTGTAGCGTGGGCAAACTTTCAGGTGGTCCACAGACTTGAAGTCGTGGAACTGCAAGGGGCAGTCCTTCAGCTCACTCATGGCCCAGGATACAGGACACTGTGGAGCTGGAGAGAAGGCCATTGATGGGAGATAAAATGTCACAGAAAAGCCCAATGGCTCCCTTCCATTTTGGGAGAGGTTCAAGGAGAAAGTCAGGCTTCGGTACCCTATTGACAAGGTTGATGGCACAGCTCCTACTCACAGAGCACCTATTGTGCACCAAGCAAGGTGCAGACATTTTACCAGCTTCTTATTGAATTGCTCACCCAACGCTATGGGCAAGTACCACGGGATCTCCATTTTACAATCAGGAAACTGAGACTCTGTAAGGGTGGATACATGCCCAAGCTTACCAAGATGCAATCTGAATGCAGTCAGAAATTCTAAGTATGTGCCCCTCAACACCAAGATCTACTATGTCCTGTCTCCCCTGGTGTTCTTCCCTTTTGTTCTATTCCTCCTGGGTTCTCTTACGCTTCTGAGTTCCAAGCATCCCATTACCATGTTAACGTTCGCTGTACCTCCCAGCCTGGTATCGCCTCACCCTTGCCCACTTTTGCTTCTGATAACGGTTAAAGAATGTAGCTGGTAAGCAGACATACCTGGGTCCAAGCCCAGGCTTTATCATCCTATTCATGTCTCTCTGATAATATTATTTACCCTTCTTGAGTCTCGATTTTACCATCTGTAAAAAGGGGACAAAAGAAGTCTGGGTCTGTTTCCCCATAAGAAATCTTAATCTGTAAAATGGGGATAACAATAGTACCTACCTCCCCGGGATGTTCTGAGGATTAACAGATGATGCTCGTCAAGAGCCCAGTTGAGTGCCTGGCACAGGAGAAGTGGGACTGCTTAATGGCTGGTCCCACCCTTGGGTCGCCCCAATGCCCCGCCTTCAGGGTCCCCGTCCTCTCGGGGCCCCTAATGTGGCCCCCGCCCCCTCTGCCTCCTCACTCCGACCATCTACGGCCCCTGGGCCGCAAGAGGGGGCGGGGAGTTCCGGTTGGTGAACAACCACCCGGAACTGGCTGTGAGTGGGCCTCCTGCAGTAAACGCGGGGGCGGAGAAACGCAAGGACGAGCCCACAGTGGCTTGCAGGGGTCGGCTTGCTGGCCGCCAGCTAGTACACTGTGAGGGGTATGCCTCGGGTGTACCCTAGGGAACAGCCGGAGCTGGAGGGCGGAGCTCAGCAGCCGGATTTTCGGTCTGGCGGTTAGTTCCGCCGAGCCCCGGGGGCTGACAGTAGGAGGGGCCCGGAGAAAGGAGGGGAACCCGCAGAACCGGAAGGAACGAAGGCCTCCTCCGCCTCGCCTTGTCCAAATATGGTGCTCAACCTGCGATCGGCTGCACCATTGCAAAAGTATGGGGCAAAAGCGTCAAAGAGGGCGAGAAGGCCAAACCCCAAAGCGAGAGCTGCATGGATAACGGGAGAAGTTCGCGTACATATTTGTAGCTTAAAAGAGCCTAAAAAAGTCAAGACAAGCCCAGCGGGAAAATTTCCAAAGGACCCTGTGTTGCAAGGTTCCCCTTCCCCCACTCAGAGCACAGATGGTAACGTCCGGAAGTCCGGGTGGAGACTGCGGCTGCGCTTCTAGCGAAAGGGCAGGCGTCGCGAGCCTGGCTACTTCCGCACTTCCGCTTTCCGGCCCAGCCAGCGCCCGCGATGGTGAGAGTACCGGGCCCGGGGCCAGGGACCCCCCACCCCCCACTTTCGTCCCTCTTTTGACTCAACGCTCTGGGTTTGGGGGAGATATGGCTTTGCATCGGAGAGCCCGGGGCCGACGGATGCTGGCGGGTTGCGGGCATGATGAGGCTGAGAGAAAGAGGCGGGGTAGGGGCTGAAGTGAGGAAGGGGCAAGCGGGTGACGCCCTGGTAAGAGGCAGGCCTTGGTGGCTTCGCGGTCTGGCTCTCGGGACAGGTAGGGAATACTACTGGTGTTTGGAGGAAATCGGAAGTGGTGCTTCCTAAGTTGTGGTGTGCCTCCTAGGCACATAGTAGGCCTCAGAAGCCGTTGTAGGGTCGCCGAGGCGTGTAGTTAAGGCCACCTTCCCATCCAGAATAGAACTTCACTAAATACGCTGCTCTGTTCTCTCCTATCCACTTGATCCCCAGTATCCCAAGGGAAGCGGCTACACTTCCTCATCCCACTTTTTACTCTCTCCCTTGCTTCTACCATATTGAAGAATCTCTACGCTGCCTCCACCCAAACCCTTTTCTGGCCAGAGTTCAACCGTGTTAGTCGTACTAACTGATACTGCTCATCCCTTCCTCCCAGGAAATCCTCCCGTTTAATAAATGAGAGCATTCCTGGGAGTTAAATGGTAATTACTTAGTCTCCTGGCCTTGATGACCTTGTGTATCTTGGTGACTTCTAAATCTGCCTTCCTAGCTCTCTTTTTCAAGGTTTGTCTGGATATCTTGAAGACACCTTGACATTAGGCCTCCAGAGCAAAACTCCACTTCTACCCTAAACTTGCTTGTCTTCCTTCGTTCTTTATACTGCTTACACCTCACGATCTTCTGAAAAGCAAATTTATTGAGTTGTTATACAAGGCTATGTCTATTTTAATTGTGAAAGGGCAGGCATCATGGCGGTGGAAAATTAAGCCTTTCCGGGTGTACTATCTATGAATTTTGATGAACACAATCTTGTAACCACTACTACAGTCAAGATACAGAACATTTCTATCACCTCAATTCCTTCTACCTCCCCATCCCAGGCAACCGCTGATTTTTCCCTCTATAGTTTAGCCTTTCGCAGATTGTCATAAATGGAATTGTTAAATATGTAGGCTTTTTAATGTGGCTTATAATGCATTTGCGATTCATCCATCTTGCTTGTGTCAGTAGTTACTCCTTTTTATTGATGAGTAGTATTTCATTGTTTGGTAGACCGTTGTTTGTTGGAAGATGTTTTCATTTCACAGTCATCTACATGTTATGTCACTAATCCCTGTGAAATTCTCTTGTCTTCTTCCACAGACTCAGCCCAGGCTCTCATCAGCGTTCTTTGAATAACCCTCTCTGCATTATGTCTCATTTCCCTCTCCAGTTAATTCTCCACAGAGCCTTCATGCAGCTGTAGTCGTGTAACTTCCCTCTTAGAAAGCCCCAGCAGTTCCTTACCACCATAAAAGAAAAACTAAACTCAGTAGTCTGGCACTTGAGATTCTCCATGAAAGTTCAGGCTACTATCGAAGTGTCATCTATTGAATCTAAAAATATTTCCTATATATAGCACCATTGTACTCCTTACTAATTCAGACCTCTTAAGGTCCTGCTGCAGTTACCCTAACCTTGCTTATTACTGTCATTCATTCATTTATTGTACAGAAAGTTTATAAGGCACTATACTGTATATAGATATTAGGTACTAACAGAGAGAGCTAGATGTAGGATAATGCAGATTTGAATAAAATAGACATGGTCTATTGACCATGAGGCTTGCAGTCTAGTGAAGGAGAGATCACTTTACTAAAGATGTATGAAGAATGTGTCATTGTAAATTATAAGAAATGCCATGAAGGGGAAGCAAGAAAGACTTCTGTGGAAGGAAGAGGTTTTCCCTGAATGAGCCATCTGAAGGATGACTTAGGCAAAGAGAGGGTAGAAGAGCCTGCAGGTAGGTGGTTCAGCATGTGTGAAACCCTTAGGTAGGAAAGAACTTGTCCAATATAAGGAAATAAGGATAAGTCAGTGTAGCTAGAAGCTGATCCTTCTAGTGACTTTCCTTTTTTTCTCATTGTAAAATTCTAATTCTTTTCTATCTTCAACTCAAAGCTGATTTCTTCTACAAATATAACTTGTAAATCTGTGTCACAGTTACCCTTTTTATCATAGTTTTCCTTCCCCATTGAGCTATTTAATGGTAGAGATGGTATTGATCACCTTTGAATTTCCAGTAGCTAGCTCAATGCCTAACACATAGTAGACTTACCCATTTCTTCTTTCAAAAGATAGATTGAGGACAATTATTGATCTTCATGCCTATAGACTGGAGTTTCTCAACCTCAGCACTATATGGGGCTGAGTATTTATTGTGCATATTGAATGTTTAATGATATGCCTGGCTGCTGTCTTCCAATTGCAGTACCATTCCCATCTTGAGTAGTGTCAGTGAAAAATACCAAAATTGCTGAAAGCCCTCTGTCAGGTAAAATGCTCTGCTGTTGAGAACCACTGGTCTAGACCTAGAATGGAAGGCATCTTGAAGGCCTCCTCTGTTCTGTTTACTTTGGTGTTGGGGAACCTGGCACCCTCAGAACTGCCTAGCTCCCAAGTAGCTAGAATAGGGGGCCAGTAGGTTTGGTGAGACAGATTCTTATCCTCTCTTGTGATTTTTTATAGACTGCCACTCTCCGCCCCTACCTGAGTGCCGTACGGGCCACACTGCAGGCTGCCCTCTGCCTGGAGAACTTCTCTTCCCAGGTTGTGGAACGACACAATAAGCCGGAGGTAGAAGTCAGGTAGGGAAGGAAAGGGGGGTGGGCAGTGATGGGAGCCTCAGAGATGGCTGTTTTCTAGAATGAGCATGTACTTCCACTCTAGAGTTGTCAGGAGGACAGCAGTTCACATATTTTGTCTTGCTGCCAGATGAACAATATGGAGTTTAGAAAATAGGGTAGTGGGTTGGCAGAACAAAACCCAAGGGGGAGGCTGTTTGTGAAGTGTCTCCTTTGGTGTTATTGAAACCACTCAAGGAGAATGGTGAGAATGGAGAATTTAGTTATCTTAGAAGCTATCTTCATTCTTTTCTAATTTAAAGATCAAGGATTTTAAAAAGATTTTATTTATTTTTAGAGAGGGGGAGGAAGGGAAAGAGACATCAATGTGCAAACAAAAGAGTGACCAGCCAGCCGCCTCTTACATCCTAACCATGAATCACACTGGCGACCCTTTGGTTCACAGGCTGGTGCTCAGTCTACTGAGCCATACCAGCTAGGGTGGCAAGATCAAGGATTTTTTCCCCCAGCCAACCTGCACTCTTAGCTCCTGCAAATATTCTGAGTTTTGGTTATCTAGTTTATGTTTTCTAAACAGGTTGTTTTAAAGTTTAATTTGGGATATGTTTATAAAAAACTGAGATACTTGGTATTACTACATTGTTAATATCTGAAATTTTAAAAATGACAAGACATTAACATGTGTTGTGTTATGTTACTTAACATATATGGTGTCTACTAGGCAAATATCTAGTAGGACAACAGCTCACAGACACCCCCACAATTAAATACTATGATACAGATCTAGGGACCCAGAGGCAACAAAATGGGAACTGAGCTGAGAGGGGTCTTAATGCTGAATAAGCGAATGATTAGGGATTGATAATTAAAACATGCCAAACTGTTAGTTTGTCCTTTTCTCTAAGGCAGCCCCTGTCTTCTCATTCCTTAAGTGGTATGTACATTTGGCTATAGTTACTAAATTAAGAGCGGTTACTTGTAAAGCGCCTACCATGTGTGAGGCACTTGGGCACTTGATCCTCTTTGATCGCTCTCTGTCCTTGCCAGTGAAATAGGAATGCGTCATTTTATAGATGAGAAAATTGAGATTCCAGTAGGGTAATTTCCCCAAGGAAAATAACAGAGGTGGTTGGATTTCAAAACCTTTCTGCCCTGATTCCAGAGCCTGTGCTCTTTGCATTGCAGAATATGCTTGCTGGCCCCCATCTTAGAGCACCTTGCTTATGAGTCTCCTGTTCCTTGGACTATGGTCTCTGATGGTGATTCCAGGACCTGTTGTAAGGTTTTCCTGAACAGTCTTTTCCTCTCAAGTATAGCGGCCTTTGTGACATTGTGTTTTCAGGAGTAGCAAAGAGCTCCTGTTACAACCTGTGACCATCAGCAGGAATGAGAAGGAAAAGGTTCTCATTGAGGGGTCCATCAACTCCGTCCGGGTCAGCATTGCTGTAAAACAGGTGAGCTCACCATGGAGCCCCTGCCTCTCCAGGGAGCCAGGGATCCCCATCTGGTAGATCAGGGTAGATGGAAAACCAGGTTCTATTTCCTTGAATGTCCCAGAAAATGGGTAGAATAAAGAGCAAGCAACTCCATCTTCTAGGCTTGCCCTGGAATAAGCCTAGTTCTGCAAAATAATAGAACCAGTACCAATTTGATAGTCATAAACTCTGAAAGTACAATTTCTTATGTTTCCTCAGACAACATTTTACAAATGTCTGACATTCCCACCACCTCCATAATTTTTGCTATATCTATGTATTACCTGGACAGTTATTTACTTCATAATTTTCTTTAAATTGGGTTACTTTCTTTAAAAGAAACACAGGTGGAAAAACAACATCACTTGCCAAATAAGGGAACTCTAAAAAGTAAATAGAATGAAAATAAAACAGTGATTCTGTTGCCTGTAGAAGGCTTTTATCCCTAGGGCTCACTGTCTTTGTTAAGAGGAGATTACCAAGTGTTGGGGACTATTCAGGGCATACCAGTACCCAGTTCCAAAATTTTTCTTTTAGAAATCTTGATAATTCACTGGGGAGAAACTGGGAATTGTTTGATGTTCATTGTTATTAAAGTGGAGACCACCTAAGGTAATCTCTGATACCTCAGATGAGGTATATCACAGACTGGAAAACGTAGCACTAGTGAAATGAGAAAGGGAATGGCATCTTTGAATATAGGTGAGGATTCTGGAAGGAGATTGATGATAGAAAACTCAGGTTCACCAGAATTCTCTCTGTGGATGGGCAAAGATGAGATCGTGATATAATGCTCTGTTGGAGAGGCTCAAGCATTGTAGACCCTCCTTTCAATTGGCAACCAAGTGCCCATGATTCAAGCAATGATAGCTCCCACTACCAAAGCCCCTGCCTCCAGTGAGCCTGGGGGATATTGGGTCAGAAGACCAGGCTACAGGTTTCTGTTGGTCTAGGTATCAGCTTTAGGGAAACATTCTGCTTTGCTCTCAATAGGCTGATGAGATTGAGAAGATTTTATGCCACAAGTTCATGCGCTTCATGATGATGCGAGCAGAGAATTTCTTTATCCTTCGACGGAAACCAGTGGAGGTGAGACCATGTGATTCTATCACTGAATCCACTGTCACTGGCATGGAATTGTTTCTAGAACTAGGATTGATACTTTGCAGTTGTAGGGTGTCCACCCACTGCTTGAGTTAAGAGTTGGCCTTCATCTCAGCTGGAGTAAGGGGGATCAGCTTAGGAGAAATCAGGTCTGCCTCAATCATGGAAATGGCAAAAAGTTCATTTTTTTGAGCCTATAGTCTAGTAGTAGAAAGGACACAGTGAGTCAGATCCTTTCTGAGCTTTGCCACCAGTTGATTTGATAGTCTCTCAAGGATACAGTTGACGTTGGGTTAGTTTCTGACTTTGTACTTGAGTCCTCTCTACAGATTCCCTGTCAGCTTGACTTAAAATATCCTAAGTGACCCAGCAACCACCACATAGAGAAGCACACGCTATTGTCAGCTACATTAAATGTGTTGAACATGTCCTTATTCTGAACTAAAATCTTTCTCCTGGTCATAGATCTAACCTCTGAGGCCATCCAGAATAAGTAAAATTGCTCTTCTACACCCAACCACCTGATAATTAGATTCTCCATTCCATCCCTCTCCCACAGCATCTCTTCTCTCCATACTAAATGTTCCCTGTTGATTAAATTCTTCTATAACAAGATTTTAAGTCCCTTTGTTTTCCCTTGACTCGTTCTGAATGCAGCTGTTTGTGCCACAGATAGTCTTCCTAAGACTTCTCATTTACAAAGAACCCTCAGTTCATTGGATCCAACCAACATAGCTAACCCACGAGAGCAGGTGGGCTACTGACTGCAAGGTGTGTGGCTGGAGAGAAAATCACATCAGCTGGAAGCATGTACCTAGCTGAGTGAATTCAGAGGACAAAGCCAGCTAAATTCCCCTTCAGATGCTAATATTTCTTCTCTTCCTTCCTACTGTCTTCCTTCCCTAGGGGTATGACATCAGTTTTCTGATTACCAACTTCCACACAGAGCAGATGTATAAACACAAGTTGGTAGACTTTGTGATCCACTTTATGGAGGAGATCGACAAAGAGATCAGTGAGATGAAACTGTCAGTCAATGCCCGTGCCCGCATTGTGGCTGAGGAGTTTCTCAAGAATGTAAGTAGGGGCCTTTCTGGTTTTGTCCTGTTGAGAACTTAGCATCTGGCAGGAAAGTGGTGCCAATGTGTGAATATCTCCTGAGGCCTCTAGGAACTCTGGTGGGTGGGAAATCAGCCATGTGCCCCAGGGCTGGTGGACCTGAGCTTCATCTTTGAGAGCTACAAGGTATTTTCCATAACTGGGTGTCCGGAGGTGCCTCTTTTGGTCTTTTCTGGGGACTTAGATGCTAATTTCTGCATCTCAGAATGTACACAGAGTACTATCTAGTTCAAACCCCAAATGAGGCAAATTAAATCCACATGTGAATTTTCTAGGACTCTAGGACAGTTAATCTTAGTGTAACTCCACTTCTCAAACAGACTTAAGTATTTTTCTTTAGCATCTGTTTCTCAGGGTTAAAAGCATGATTTCTTCAACCTGTTTTCCATCACTTTTCTGGCCTAAGTCCTCTGGATCCCTCTTCAATTGTTTGTGCTTTCCTAATTGAAAGGGCTGCAGTCCTCTGAAGAGGAGGAATTGTAAACGTTGATGAACTGATATGACACAGTGCTTGTTTAGATATTCAGGACATGCTTTTTTTTCCTTCTTCCAAACAATCTTTGGTTTGTTGACATCTTCCACTCAGAGTTGACTGTGAGCCCTAGATAGTGGATTTAGTGTTTATTCCTACCAGCACATACAGACCCAGTGCAGAAGGAGCCCAGGTTCCTAAAAATGGAAGTTACATCCGCTTCCCCTGGACTTTAATTACACTGAGGGCAGCCAGTGTACAAAGTAGCTATATTGTGTGCACAAGTTAGCGTGCTTGTTCAGATCACACAGGCTATGCAGTCACGCTCAGTGTGAGTCTGAGCTCCACTGTCCACCTGGACATGGGGCACAGGACCATACTAAGCCTGTTTCCTCAGTGGCAAAATGAGGAGACTATAATTAATCTTACTTTCAACCTTTCAGTGTGGTTGAACAATGAAAAAATGTATGTAAAGCCTATCATTTGGCATGTAGTAAATGTTCTATGTATTGTAGCACCAGGAGGTGGCTTTTGGATTCAAATATGAAGAAAAGTAGTCCTTGTCCCAATTTAATATTTAGGTCATTCATTTATCAATCATCTTTATGATAATTACATTTCTATAGTTACACAACTAAAAGAACATTCACATGTCTCATTTAATATCTTAAACAATTTGAGTTGGGTGTTAATCCCTATTTTACAGATGAGTAAACTGGGGCTCCAGAGGTTAAATCTCCTCTCCAAAATCCTTCAGCCAGTAAGTGGGAGAACCATGACTTGGAGCTAGGTTTTAAACTCAGAAATTTAGATTAGTACTTCAGCATCTGGCAGAGTGGGGTCACATAGTCAGGTGCATGCAGGGCCGGGCAGATAATGTATATGAATGAAGTTGGTTGTGTGAGGGCTTGGTGAGCACATGCCTCACCTGAGGAGGATCACACAGAGCTTCATCTTACAGCTTTTTAAAAAGAATCCCAGAGCCCTGGCTGGTAGCACAGTGGTTAAGGCGCCGGCCTGCGAACCCAAAGGTCGCAGGTTTGATTCCCCAGCCAGGGCACATGGCCAGGTTGCAAACCAGGTCTCCAGTCAGGTCTGTGGCTGGAGGCAGGTGAAACACAACCATACATTGATGTCTCTCTCCCTCTTTGCCTCTCTCCCTTCCCCTCTTTCTAAAAAACAATGAAGTAAAATCTTAAAAATAAATAAATAAATAAATCCCAGAATCTGGTTTTGTATCCAGAATCCCGTATTTACAAGGTTGTCCGCTAATCCATATCCTTTTAAACATTGTGTGGGTCTAACAGTGTTCGTTTTGGGGCTGGGCCATTCATTGCTCTATAACCTATGGTCTTTAAAATATCCCAAGCTGTTTTTGGCACTATGGGGAATACTTGATGGCAGAAAACGTTTCAAGGGCCTGTCCTGGTTGGACCACACAGCTTGACACAAAGTGCTCAGCCCTGTGACTGCTTTATAGCAGCCTCTGAGACATGGCCAAGGGAAGCGGTGGAAAAGTCCCTTTTCTCTGCCTTGTCTGGTGCTTGGTTTAGGGCCAGTACCCCAAAGGTTATTGCTGAATTAAAGAACATACCCCCAGGGATGTCCTGGAAACCGACCCTGCCCTTCAGAGATCTGAGCAGAATGGCAACTCAGATCAGCCCACCTCCCCCCACTTTCCGTCCTGCAGCAGGCCTACCAGGATACAGCAGTAACTAGTATTCACCCTCTCTTGGTTCTCTTGACAGTTTTAAACATCTGGCTGGATCTCGTGGCCTTCCCCCTCAGAATCCTGTGTGTCTGCGGAGTCATCCTGGAGTTACTTCTTGGAGTGGCAGCGGAAGCGGAGGAGGGGAACTGGGTTGGGGTGGGCATTAGAGGTTGGGGGGGAGCGTGTGCTTGCTAGCTGGCAACAAAGCAGCAGTGGACCTGCCCCAAGGCCACATGTGCCTGGTCAGGCTGGCTTCTGATGTTCAGTCCCCTGGGCTGGGACAGATTTTTTTTAATGTCTTGAAACTTAAACTGTGCTTGTAGGAGACTGTAATCTTTTTGTCTTTTTTTTAAAAACAATCTCCACCTCCATTGGCTGTGACTGGTCCCAGTGATTGTACCTTATTGGTTGCTGTGGGTCTGGGCGGGCCTGGAGCCAGAAGGCAACTACTAATCCTCCCTAAACCACCCCTTAGTGGGAGGGAGGGAGGTGTCAGACTCTAGTTCCTCCCCTTTACCCTCTTATTCTGGAGCCTTCTCAGGCCCAGTAGAAGCAGTGGCCAGCTTCCTGAGTTCTGTCTGAAGATGGCCCCCCAGCACTGATTGGGGACAAGGGCTGACCCAGTGGCCACCAGCCATGCCTAGGAGCTGGAGCAAGAAAGCCAGGTAACCTCTGGCCATAGGGGCCACTTCAGGCCCTCCCAGCTGAGAGGGGCCACTGTTTTGCCTTGTCTGTCAGTGCAGTGCCTGTGCTAAAGGTGGAGAGGTGAGTCTTGTCCGATTCCTGCCTCGGGCCCTTCCACCAGCTCTGGCTCCTTTGCTCCCATGCTCGCTGTACCTTTTCTTATTCCGGTGGATCCTCCCTCCCCTGATTAAAGTCTCTTCTTGCCCGTTTGGGGCTGCATGAGGTCTGTGCTCTGTGTACATATATGAAAGGAGGGGAGGTGGGGCTTTTTATTCTCTAAGTCTGTATGACTTGTACTTCGGCCTGCAGCCACCATCAGAGAATCTTACAATTGGTCCTTGACATCATCCCTGCCAAAGGCCCTGATTCAGAGAACTCCATTGCAGTCTAGACACCACTCATTTGTAAAACTGTTTTCTCTACCTATAAAGAGCTTTGGTCTTTTTCACCTAACGAGTTCATTTGGGCTAAAAGTTAACCTCAGTGATAATGATCCCATTTTATGGCTAGGGAAGCTGAGGTTCTATGAGATGCAGCAGTTTATCCCAAATCTAGCCATTGAGCAAGAGTGTAGACTTAAATCCCAGACTTTTGCCTCTATCCATGTTAAGATAGCTATGTGTGGCTATTTACATTTAAATTATTCAGAGTAAATGAGGTTTAAGATTAACTTCCTCAGTCTCACCAGCAACATTTTAAGTGCTCAATAGCTAAGAGTGACTAATGCCTACCCATGTCAGATGGTACGTATTTCGAATATTTCCATCATCACAGGAAGCTCCTTTGGACAATGCTAGGCTTCTGGGTGAAACCTCAAAATAAAAACAATTGTGCTGAAGTTGAGCAAGTTATTTCTATTTTGTGCCTCAGTTTCTTAATCTCCAAAGTGGAGCTAATGTAAATCTGACATAGTACCTTTTATACAAGTACTAAATAAACAATAGCTGGTCTTTCTACCAGTCCACTGTCAAAGCTGGTAAATTCCATTGTGCTAGACATCAGGGATGACATTATTCCTATCTTGGCGAGAGTTGGGGAACTAGTAAAAGAGCCAGATGTAGGCCCTGGCCGGTAGCTTAGTAGATAAGGTGCTGGCCTATGAACCCAAAGGTAACTGGTTCTGATTCCCAGCCAGGGCACAAAACCAGGTTGTAAGCCCGGTCTCCAGCCAGGTCTGTGGCTGGAGGCAGGTGAAAGCCACACATTGATGTCTCCCTCTCTGCCTCTCTCCCTTCCCCTCTCTAAAAATGATAAATAAAATCTTTAAAAAGTGCCAGATGTATAAATAGGTACACTGATGTGTTTCATATTCAAAATGTAAATCTGAGAGCCCAAAGGGCATATATATTTATGAAAAAAGGTGCTAGGAGAAGTTTCAGAAGGGTTAGCCATTGAGCTGAGCTTTCAGAAGAGTTTCTTCCAGGTGACCAAAGGATCTCTTGAAGAGGATGACAAGGTAATGTTAAAGGGAGGAGGGGCTAGGTGGGGTTAACTTGGGACCTCTATCATCCCCTTTATGACTTACCTCTGTGACCCACCCCCCCACCCCCCCAGCATTGCAGAATTAGATGTGCCCTCCCCTGGGGCACATGGCTGTTTTAGCTTTGCAGTAAATGCTAAAGGTGCTCCCTGTGAAGTTGATGTCCTCCATAGGGCAGCTGCTCACTTAACCCTCGCTGGACGGCATTGCTTAGGTGAGCCAGCCAAAACTTGTCATGGATCCATCTCCCAGGATCTGGAGCCCCTGAAACCAAATTTACTGCCCAATAAGAACAGACTGGATGGTTTCCAATCTGCTGACCCTCTCCTAGGGGCATGCCTTTTGGGAAACCTAATCACTAGCCAATGGGGGCTGGGGAATGGTAATCTTAGCTGTCGCTGAGACTTGCCCCTCTCTAGAATGCTGAACCTACTCCCCACTCCTCCCCAGCTAACTCCTGACTGACCTTTGCATTCCGTAAGGCTTTGGCTTAAATGTCACCTCTTCAGAGAACATTCTTGACTGCTTTATCCAAAATATGCCCCCTTCCTCGTTTAGTTCATTGTCCGTACATGCATGTAGCTGTTTTATACTTTTGTTAGTTTTTTTGTTTCTTCTCATGCTGTAAACTCCAGGAGGTCAGGTACCAACCTAGCCCATTGCTTAGCATGTAGTCCTCTATACACTGTGGAAGTGGAAGAGCTGGTTGAGGAACCATGGCTCTGATGGTAACCCGGTGCTGTGCGTTTGCACCACCAGTGCTCCGCATATCAAGGGTCTGGGGCCGGTGAGATTTGGGGTTCTCCAGCTTGAGAGCCTCAGAACCAGCCAACTGGCTTGAGGGTAGCGAGGAATGGTTTCCAAGGTGACAACAAACAGAGGGTGGAGCCTCGGAATGGCGGGCCCAACTAGGGTATTCCCGGAGAGGCGGCTGCGCCAGGAGGGGGCGCATGCAGGGCACCCGCCCAGCGCTGTTCCTAAGAGCAGGGGAGCTGAGAGTCTCACACCCTGGCTCCACTGCACGGTACCACCAGGAGGGTGGCCCCATATGCCGCTGGCCAAGGAAGCCGCAGCCACCCGAGCCACGGGAGCCACGAGCCAAATCCCCAGTCCCATGGCTGTGGGCGCGCCACTCGGTGTTCAGCACTCCAGAGAGGTTGCTTTGGCCCAGGCCCGCCTCCATTTGGCCCAGCGGGGCTTGCGTAGGTGGCAAGTACCCGGCCCGCAGCTCCGCCTCAGCACGTAATCTATGCCACGCCTTCCAGTCACTCACCCACTACACTCACGCCCAGGGCACCAGGGATCTACGCCCTCTCGGGCCATCGCACACCGCGGTCCTTGATGATGCCCCACTGCAGGACGGTGAGACCCTGTGCGGTTCTATGTGGTCCGCCCATCCTGGCCTGAGGCGGTGGCAGCAAGGATGGGAAGACTTGGGGTGGAGGGAATGGAGGTCGGGAAAAGAGCGTTAGAGGGTGGGCATTGGGATGAAGGGTAGAGAAAGAGGAGTGTGGGCATTGGGGCTAGGAGAGACACTAAGCTGAGCCCCTACTACGCATCTTTCTACAGGTTCCCTTCTCCTTTGTCCAGAATTGTCCAAGGCTTCTCATCACATGGGCCGGCTCAGAAAAGCCAAGATCTATGTAGAGAGAGCTGTCAAGGTCGGAGGGGACTGTGGGGGTCACATTCTAGAGTGTCTCAGCCTGCCTCCCTGAACTATTTTATTCCATTCTTAAAAAAACAAAAACCCTTAATCCCACACCTGTCCTCAAATACCTTTAAAAAACCCAAAAACCAAGGCCTCGCTGGTGGCTCAGTGGATAAGGCACCAGCCTGCGAACCCAAAGGTCGCTGGTTCGATTCCCATCCAGGGCACATAATCAGGTTGCAAGCCAGGTCTCCAGCCAGGTCCTTAGCTGGAGGCAGGTGAAAGGCAACCATACATTGAAAAAAAAACAAACAAACCCCAAAAACCCTTGATCCCAATCCCATAACCCTTGATCCGGATCCCACACCTATCCTCAAATACCTGCCTATTTTTGAAACCCTTTCACTTACCAGACTTGTCTGCTTCTTTACCTGGGATTCACTCTCATCTCCCACCACTCTCCTATGTGCTTCCCCATTCCTTTCAGAAACCACTCTAGGATTCACCAGGAATAAAATCCAGCAGCCCCTTTTCTGTCCTAATCTTGGTTGGGCACCCCATCATTCTGCACTGCTGCCCCACACACCCTTTCCTCTCCGCTGGCTGCTCATGCTTAAACCCCCCAGCCTCCACCCCAGCTGCTGCTTTTCAGTTGTCTTTGAAGGTGCCTGGGCCTTTGGTGGATCCCTTCCCACACCGGTCTCCTTGGCTGTGAGTCCATACAATGTGCTGTGCCCCCTACATGCCCTTTCCTGCCCAGCCTGTGCTTTACCTCCACATCTGGCAGCTCCAGTGCCTACATGACATCTCCACCCAGTGAATTTACAACATTTCCATGTCCTACACCACACTCTTGATTTTCCAACCTAAACCAGTCCTCACTAGTCTCTGGTCTTCCCATCTCCAAGTCACTTAAGCCAGAAATCTGATCTTTCTGTTCACTTACCCAAACATCGACTCCCATCAGCAAAATCAGTCATCTCTATTTCTAGAACAAGTTTCAACTCTTACTTTTTCCCCTTCTTCATTGTAGCCTCCCTCATTCTAGCTACTGTGATTTCTCTCCTACGTAAACCACAACAGCCTTCTCACTGGCTCCCAGGCTTCTATCCTTGTCTCCTCCATGTAGTCTCCACACAGCAGCAAGCCAAGCTTATGAAGACTCCAGTCACGGCATTTCCTCACTTCACCTTTGGTGTGTCACGCTGCCATTGATATAAAATTCAAGACTGTTTCCAAGACCTGCAGGGTCTTCCACAGTCTAGCCAGTCTCCCCAGGGGTACTCCCCTCATTTCCACCCTGACCCTGGCCTCCTTCCAGTTCCTTCGGACCTCTCTCCAGCTTCAAGATCTTTGCATATGCTTTTCCTTTGTCTCAACTGCCATTTCCCCAGCTCTGTGCATAAAATTCATGGTTCCTCCACCTTCCCTGACTGTGTATGCCTAGTTTCTCTGGATCGCCTTCAAGTATCCAGATAATGGTCCCAGCCAGCTTGGACTTAAATCCCTGCTTTTTTTTTTAAAGATTTTATTTAATTAGTTTTAGAAAGAGGGGAAGAGAGAGAGAGACATCAATGTATGGTTGCTTTTCACCTGCCTCCAGCCACAGACCTGACTGGAGACCTGTTTTGCAACCTTGTTATGTGCCCTGGCTGGGGAATCAAACCTGCGACCTTTGGGTTTGCAGGCCGGCACCTTTTCCACTGTGCTACCAGCCAGGGCTAAATCCCTGCTTTTTTCACTTAAACACTCTGTGGCTAAGCTACTCAACCTCTCTATGTCTCTGTTTCACTACCAGTTAAATGAGGATAATAGCATATGTTAAAAATACATGTTATTTTAAGGCCCTGGCTGGTAGCACAGTGGATAAGGCACCAGCCTGCGAACCCAAAGGTCGCTGGTTCGATTCCCATCCCGGGCACATAATCAGGTTGCAAGCCAGGTCTCCAGCCAGATCCATGGCTGGAGGCAGGTGAAAGGCAACCATACATTGATGTTTCTCTGTTTCTCTCCCTCTCTGCCTCTCTCCCTTTCTCTTTTTCTGGAAATAATAAGTAAAATCTTTTTAAAAAACCATGTTATTTTAAATAATATACATACCTACATGATTAGAATATAGTAGGTGTTCAATAAATATGAGCTATTACCATTATAATTTTCACTATGTATATTTATCTACTTGTTTATAATCTGTCTACCCTACAAGAATATAAAAGCTTCCTGGCTCACCATCCCCTGTGTCTGGCACTTGAGTGGTACTTACTAAACAAGTATCTTTCTTTCATCTTACAGCAGAAGAAGATCTTTATGATCCAAGGCCGCTACCCAGTAATCCGGTACCTCTTGCGTCAGAGAGGCTGGGTGGAGAAGAAGATGGTCCACTCCTCAGGCACCACCCTGCTGCCACCCGAGAAGGATCTGGATAACTCAGTAATGGATGACAGCAACACCACTGAGGATGGTGAGCAGTTCCCTCCATTTCCACATCCCTCCATTTCCACAAGCTGCCTCTCCCAAGTCTCTTTTCTTTTGTTCCTACTGTCCCAGGGTTGAGACTTTGGTATGGGCCTATGGGGCAGGCACAAGGGCCTCACCAGGCCTGGGCTCTGCTTTTGCAGAGAATGAAAATGAGGACGAAGTGTTCCAGCCACCACAACTGTTTGACTTCGATGATGCACTGGAACTTGATGACCTAGATGGGACACATGCTCTGATGGTGAGGGCCCAAGGAACTGGCAGGGGTCTGCTTAGTTGGAGGGAGAGCAGAGAGCACTAGAGTCTAGCTGGATGACCCCAGACAAGTCGTTCCCTTTTCTGAGCCTCAGTTTCCCCATCTGTAGTAAAAACTGATTGCTTCTCTAAAGCCTGGATTGGCCAGCAAAGTGGTGAGAGACACAGTGGGGCTCAGACAAGAGCAGCCTGGGATCAGAACTTGGCTAGGTTGTATCAGAAACTGGTACAAACCCCATGCCTGGGAATTCCCTCTTCTTCCTCTGCCCTTGTCAAGTGAAGATGGGGAAAAAAAGGGCTTTAAAAGCTCTGAAAGAGGCTGATACGATAGTGTGGAGGATGTGCGTGTTGAGGTGAAGACACTTGACTTCCAGCCTCGCCACCACCACTGCTAAGTTGAATTATAGCAAATTGCCATTATTGAATGTCAGGAAAGGTTGATTATTGGTAGTTTCATATGGTTCAACTTTGTCAGCCCTTGGACAAGTCACTTAACCTTCTCTGTGCCTCAGTTTCCTCATTTGTGAAATGGATAATATGCCTTATAGGGGTATGGTGAGGATTAAATAAATTGGCATGGAAAGTGCTTAGAGCATGGTCTAGCACATGGTGTTATTGCTTACTAATAATCCTACCTCCCAGAGTTGTAGGAAAAATAAAGACGTAGAGCCTTTGTCACATGCTATGTGCCCATCATCTTGGAGTCACTATCCTGCCACTGAGCAAGCCGTTAATGGCCATGGGCCAGAATAAGGTGTGGTATTCAGCTGCATGGCTTAGTCACTGCCTAGGGGCACTTGGCCACAGGAGGCTGCAAGCCTGCCTGCTCTCTGCTCACCAGGTATGTGCCTTGGAGAAAGCTGTCCTTTTTAATTTTACACAAAACTGGTGTGTGGGCTAGAGGCCACCTTGGAAGTATCCTCTCCTTCCACCTATTCACCTTGCTCAGCAGAGCAGGAAGAAGCCTCTTCCAGCCTTGTGCTGCCAACACCAGACCCCTGTCTCCTCTCCCCAGTCCCGCATGGTTCGGAATGAGATCCCCTACTTCATTTGGACCACTCGGCGAGATGTGCTGGACTGTCGCTTCCTCTCTAAGGATCAAATGATAAACCACTATGCCCGGGCTGGCTCCTTTACCACGAAGGTGGGCTCTCCAGGGGAGGGAGCACGGCAGCTTCCAACCCCCACCCCCAGCAGTTAGGCTGACAAACCAGTTCCCTGCCCTCCTTGTCAGTAAGAGAGTTCTCAGGAGGGGTTTGATGTATAACTCAGTGGGATTTGTAGTTAGATAGTCCTGGATTCAATGTCTACACATGTAGACATTGTCTGGCACATGTAGACATTGACTAAAATAAACTCCAGGATCCAAGCAGGATCTAGAGCTAGAACAAACACCAAGTTCAATGACTGAGCAAGAAGGCCCTTTCCTCCTAATCAGAGGACATCTGGCTGATGGATCCATTCTATCTTAGTTTATTAACAAGTAATTTCACCTCTCTGAGCCTCAGTTTCCTCATCTTTAGATGAGAATACTAGTAAAACTGTCTTCTAGGATTGTGGCAGGAATGAAGTCTTTATCATTGTAACCTGCTAGTGTATTTTTTTGGTGTGGACGGGAAGCATTCCTAGCCCACACCAAGGACTAGGAGGAAGCAGGAGGGAGGTGGGCCATTCTCAGCAGAGGGACTGTGTGGGTAAACATACAGAGATGGGTATGAGCGAGCTGGGCCCAGCAGGTGCTCAGAGGCCCTGAGAATGTCCAGGTAGAGTCTTCCTGAGCTGTCTGGGAATGTGCTGAGGGTGGGGAGCCCCTGGAAGGTTCTCTGGGCAATTCCTACCCTGCTCCCTCAGTGGCTACCTCCATAGGTGGGTCTATGTCTCAATCTCCGGAATTTGCCGTGGTTTGACGAGGCTGACGCCGACTCCTTCTTTCCTCGCTGCTACCGCTTGGGGGCTGAGGATGACAAAAAGGCCTTCATAGGTAAGGAGATGCTTACCCCATGCCTAGACCCTCCAGCTAAAGCATGAAGGCTTCTCTCCTCATGTATTTGTTGATCCCAGCAGAATTCCTTCTCCATCCTTAATCCTTATCTTTCCCTAATGTGCCTCCCTTAATGAGCCTCCTAGCTTGGTCAACCCAGACTTCCAGAAGATCTTAAGTAATTTAGCACATATTCTAGAGCAGGTTCTAAAAATTGGTCAATGGGCTGAGTTTAGAATCCAGAATGGGTTCCAGGTCTGTGTCACATTTCACTGGCTAGATCAGGTTCCTCACCTAGAAAAGGTTCTAGGTTTGGGCTTCTAAAGCAGAGTAATTTCCAACTCCAGAACGTGTTCTAAATTCTGGTCAGAATTTGGGCCCAGAGTAGATGCTAGGTTTAAATTAGTCCCCAAACCTAAAATAGGTTTTGGGCCAAGGTTTGGTTCTCAGGCTATAAGCAGTATCAAAAGTTTTATCAGGAACAGAAGAAAAAGATCAGACCACAGGTTGAGCTGAGATTCTGAAGGCAGAATATGAGCCAAGTCAAGTCAGATTCTGGGTCTGGTTCTACATTTGGAACAGGAGCCAGGTTCTAACTCAGTTTCTAGAGTTAGAAGGTACTCAGAAAAAAAAAAAAAGAAGAAGAAGAAGGTACTCAGGTTCTGGATCCAGAATGGGACAGATCATGATCAGGTTCCAGAACCAGAACATTCCTGGAGCCTGGGGTCTGAACAGAGTGTCCCCTGTCCCCGGAGCAGAGGACTTCTGGTTGACAGCTGCCCGCAACGTTCTCAAGCTGGTGGTAAAGGCCGAGTGGAAGTCCTATCCTATGCAGGCAGAAAAAGGAGAGGCCCCAAGTAAGTACTATGTGGTTTTCTCTATTCCTCCACCCATTTATCCTCCCACAGGTCCACCCTGCCTTTTATTAGTCATCCACACATCTATTTATTATCCACACCTGCCAACCCACCATCCCTTCCCACCAACCCATCCATACATCTACTCGCCCTGCTGTTCTTCCATCCATCTTCTCATCTATCTATCCACCTACTCACCCACACACCCAGCAATCTCACATTCCCCTACCCATCCATCCATTCATCACCCCGCCTATCCCCACACTGTTGATCTATTCTTCACCTACTTTCTCTCAGCAACACACTTCCTATCCATCTCTCCACTCCTTCACCTTCCTACCAATCCTTCCACAGACCCATCTACCACCCATCTATCCACCTGTTTTTCCATCCACCTGTCTATCCACTCATCCATTCTTCAGTTGCAACCACCTACCCACCCATCTTCCTATCTATTTGTTAATCAGTCCACTGCCTCATTCAGTCCTTCCATGGGCCTGGCATATGGCCAACCTCTGTAGCAATGACAGACTAAGTCCTGTCTGTGGGGACCTTGGGTCTCTGCAGGAAGAGGAAGCAGTGAAACAGTGTAGTTTCAGATAGTCCGAGGACCCCTTACGCCTTGTGGAGTCACAAACAATGCACATTCCTTGTTGGCCCAATCTATTGCTTGCCCATTCCCTCTCTGGACTTAACTTCTACCTCAAAGCCCCCATATTGTAATCCAGGGGCCTGTCAGCCAGGGATTCAGGGACATAAGGGGCAGGTTTACTGGGAGGTAGGAAACCCCTGTTTCTTCCAAGGGGAGACCTCCACATTGCTTCTCCCTGGGTGTGTCAGGTGCAAAGAAGACTGTGTGTACCAAGGTCAGAGTCCCAAGGGCCTCAGGTATATCAGAGGTCTCAGGAGCAGAGAGGATGAAGGTGTATATGAAGGCTAGAGGTACTTAGAGGCCCTGGGGACAGTTAGGGTGGACCCTTAAGTGATTGACAGGTTTTGGAACAGTAGGAGCCAATGGTGAACACTAGGGTCCCAGGTGAACTTTTTTTTTTTTAATTTAAATTTTATTGTTGTATTACATCCATCCCCTTTTTACTCCCCTCTGTCCCCCTCCCAGGTGAACTTAAAGTCTCAGCCCTGGCTGGTGGCACAGTGGATAAGGTGCGGGCCTGCAAACCCAAAGGTTGCTGGTTTGATTCCCTAGCCAGGATACATAAGGAGGTTGCAAACCAGGTCTCCAGCCAGGTCCTTAGCTGGAAGCAGGTGAAAGGCAACCATACATTGATGTTTCTCTCCTTCTCTGCCTCTCTCCCTTCCCCTGTCTCTGAAAATAATAAACAAAATCTTGATAAATAAATAAATAAATAAATAAAATACAGTCTCAGGTAAGTGACAAGTCCCAGGGCAGTAAAAGCGGCAGGTATGTGGTGGGCTTCAGATGTACTTAAAAGAGTCCTCAGGTAAGTGACAAGCCTTGGAGCCATGGGTACTATGGCATGTGTCAGGTTACCTGTCAGATAGTGATAGGCCCCTGCCTATCTCTGCAGGAGATATGCAGCCCGTAATACAGGAGAAAAAACCAGTGATGGTGTCCCCAGAGTTTGTGGACGAGGCTCTGTGTGCCTGTGAGAAGCACCTTAGCAACCTGGCTCACCTGGACATTGACAAGGACTTGGAGGCCCCACTGTACCTCAGCCCTGCGGACTGGTCCCTCTTCCTCC
This sequence comes from Noctilio leporinus, assembly GCA_004026585.1. NCBI lineage: Eukaryota > Metazoa > Chordata > Mammalia > Chiroptera > Noctilionidae > Noctilio > Noctilio leporinus. Next base: position 116,422 of record PVIW01003393.1, read on the forward strand.
AGCGTTACTACCAAGTGGTCCAGTGAGTACCTCTGCAGTGCTGTGTGGGGCATGAGAAGTAAGTGTCCCTTGCTCTAGAGGTCTGCCATGTTGTGAGCTAATGCTCAGCCAGGGACAAGTCCTCTCTAGTGCAACCCCCACCTCCTCCCTAAACTTCTTGCTGTTATTTACTTGGTTACTCTCCTGCTCAAGAACTCTCCCAGGGCTCCCACTGCCTTCCTGATAGGGTGCAAACCTTTCTTCCTGGATTTTGGCATGGCACAGTCACAAAGGTCATGGCTTGTGCTATCAGGTGGACCTCAATTTAAGTCCTAGATTTGCAACTTTCAAGCTCTGTGACTTTGGGAATGTCACTGATCTTTTTTGAGCTTTACTTTATTCAAATGAGAAATATGTTTTTAAAAATTATCTTCCTCAAAGGTTGGATTAGACAGGATGATTTGTATTATGTGATCAGCACTGACTCAGCATTCACTCACAAAATAAGAATCTATTAAGTCAGTTAGATTTTATCGTAGAGGCCAGTGTTTCCAAAGGGTGTTACATAGGATGCTAATTCTACCAGATGTAATCAGTTTTGTGGGGAAAAAAGGTGGGTTTTTTTTGTGGTCAATCCTTTGTGTAAAACATTGGGTTAAACAAAACCAGTAACAGGTTTCCTTGGTGCAGGACTTTTCGGAACCTGTTGGTGATACAGACCTCGGAGAGAGGTAGAATGGGAATATAGGAAGCCCATAACTAATGTTGTTTTTAAATAATGTTGATGGGATGCTGCTATGGAAGCTTTTGTTTATATCAATTAGCTATGGTAAATTGGTTTTGTTATACATTGTTTCACTTAGTTGAGAATCAATTAACAATGTTAAGTGAGGACTTACTATATATCTTGTACTTATGTGACCCTAGCCCCCAACCTCTCACCCTCCCCAAGCATGCTGAGGGGTTGTGTTTTCAGAACACACGCTGGGAAAAGGTTCTTAAGCAGAGGAAAGGAGTGTCTAGATGACACCAGGGCTGTGGTAGGGAGATTCCATTCAGCAGAGGTGTGCAGGAGAGACTGGACTGAGAGGTCCCTGAAGGCAGGACACTCAGCCCTTCTCATGTGCCAGGCTCCATCAGTGACATGTAGTCCTTGCCCTCAGGGACACAGAGGTCAAGTGAGGAGACTTGCAGCAATCCAGGTGGGTTGCTGAGGGCCTCACTGGTGCGGGTTAATAGAAAAGGATGGAACAGATTCAGTGATTTATTTATAGGGAAGACTAAAGAACTTTTAATAATGAACTTTGAATGAATGACATACTGAGAAAACCCACATCATTGATAAATAATTCATTTGTATTTTATTTTTTATTTTTAAAGATTTTATTTATTATTTTTAGAGAAAGGGGAAGGGAGAGAGGTAGAGAGACATTAATGTATGGTTGCCTTTCACTATGGACTAGCTATGGACCTGGCTGGAGACCTGGCTTGCAACCTGGTTATGTGCCCTGGCTGGAAATTGAACCGGCGACCTTTGGGTTTGCAGACTGGCACCTTATCCACTGTGCCACCAGCCAGGGCCCCATTTGTATTTTTAAAAAAGATTTTGTTTATTTATTTTTAGGGAGAGGGGATGGGAAGGAGAAAGAGAGGGAGAGAAACATCAGTGTGTGTTTGCCTCTCAAGAACCCTCACCTGGGGACCTGGCCCTCAACCCAGACACATGCCCTGACTAGGAATTGAACCTGTAACTTTTGGTTCTCAGGTTGGCGCTCAATCCACTGAGCCACACCAGTCAGGGCTGTCGCTTTTTTAAATGTCAGAAAATGAAAATGAGCGTGTACTTTCCCCTTATTTCCCTGAATATGTAAAGCCACCCTTCTTAAACTAAGAATTATCAAAACATGAAACGTATGTGAGTTCTATTTATTTCTTGGGTAGGCAAATTCTAGAGGGCTATAGGAACCTCTCAAAAGTTAAAATTTCATAAAATATTGCATCATATAACATGTATGTGTCGAGTTGTTCAGTATAGTTAGCATTCATTAATTCATTTAAAATTTACTGCTAGGTTTCTCAACTCCCCCTTCCCCACATTCTTCCCTTCTGGTAATCACCATGCTGTTTGTTGTGTGTGTTTTCTCAACTTTTAAAAACAAATCCATGACTCAGCAGCCAGGCTTTTTATCAAGGTTGACTTTCCACAAGCACACTGGTTGTTTTTTCCTTTTTGTTAAATATAGAATCATATTGTCATGCCGAACATACTTTTCCAAATTACTATATGTGCCCCTACCACCCCCATGTGACTCTTTTTCGGACAAAACCACAGATTTACTGAGCACAGTCTTTGTGCTAGGGCCATGGAATGAAATAGAAGGGTCAGGACTTAGATGTGAATAAGGAGTCCTGCTACGCCCCTTCTATCTGGCTGTCCCTGTCACCGTGGTTGCTGCTGCCTTCTTATTACAAAAGAGATAAGTTCTCCGTGGCTGGAAACATTCAGGAGGGTAGGATGTTAAAGAGAAGTTAGCATGTAGTGGAGGCTTCCTTTTCCTATTCAATCAGAAGAGAAGAAATAGGAGAGTTTGGAAGAGGCAGCCATCTAGGCTATTTTGTGACTTGGTTTAAATTCAGGACATTTTGTGTCCTGTAGGGGACAGGGCCTCTCTTTGTCCTTGAACCCCAGTCTGTACAGACTAGTTGTGGAGGCAGGCTCCTGCCAAAGTACTTGTTTATCCAACCATTCTTTCATTTAACAAACTTTTGGGGAGCAGCAAGTAAGTGCCAGATACGCTGCTTGGGGATGGGGATATAATAAAGACTAACAACGACAGAAATATTCCTGAGCTTACATTCCAGTGAGAGGAGAAAAATAGTCACTGAATAAGTGTAACTGTCAGATGGTGGATGATAGGAAGAGAAAAGAAATAAAGCAAGGAAAGGTATGATGCAGATATGCTTGAAAAGAATTTGACTAGGAAGGGATTCATCTATCAGCCAGTGTTAGGTACTGATTAGAAGAGGAATGAACCCCCCTCCCCCCGCCCCCACACACAATGCACCTGTAGGTGAAGGAATCAGGCAGGATGGAGTTTGGGTCTTGGTTCAGCCATTTAACTCAATTTGTGGTGTTGGGCAAGTCTCTTAACTCTCCAAGCTTCAGTTTACACTGCTCTAAAATGGGACCAGTAATACCTTCCTGGCTGGGCTACAGAAAGGATTAGTGGTAATGTATGTAAAGCCTTTGGCACAGAGAGCCTGGCACATAGTGGTGCCTTACAATTAGATGCGGTATGATTAGTGCTGCCAAAGGCAATTTTAAGGTAGTGGAAAAGGAGGTGGCAGTACAGGGAGCGTAGGAGTGGGTTGGGGGTAAGAATCCTCTCCCATTCCAGCTGGGATGGTATACTGCCTGGCCAGATTAGAATTTTAGGGACAGCATGAGGGTGGGGATTGAGGTTTGGGAGAGACCCATCTAGATTGGTAGGGAAGGAAGGGCATCACCGAGGCTGTTAGGACCATGGCTGGGGGGCTTGTCTCCCTTTGCCTTGTCTACCAGGCTGTCCCCAGGCCCAGCCCTGCCCAAGACCCATCATCTCCCCACAGTGAGGGGGCAGAACTCAGGCACCTTGATGCTCAGGTTCAGCGCTGTGAGGACATCCTGCAGCAGCTTCGGGCTGTGGTGCCCCAGATGGACATGGAAGGAGATCGCAACATCTGGATTGTGAAGCCAGGAGCCAAGTCCCGTGGCCGAGGTGGGTGTCAGCCCCTGCATCCTGCACCAGCACCCAACAGCTACCTCCCAACTAGTGGCCAGACTGTCGGTAGTACAGGCCCTATTGGAGCAAAATGGCCTGGATTTGAATCCCAGCTCTGCTTTCCATATGCTTTGTGACCTTGAGCAAGTTATATCACCTCTCTGAACCTCAGTTCCCTCATCTATGAGAGATAATAATACTTCCACAAGGTGAGGATTACCAGAGGCAGTGTGTCTAAAACTCAGCATGGTGCCAGGCAGAGTAACCACCCCCTAAACGTTGGCTGCTGTGGTGATGCCAGTTTCTCCTCTCCATACCTGCAGAATTGGATTGGTACTTTAGGTAGGTCTGGTGATACAGGTGCCTGCCATCTAAGGCTCTTGGATTTGACCTGTGCATCCTGTGAGGTATAGATAGTGGTTAAGTGTGTGGATGCTGGAAGCCAGACTGTCTGGATTCAAACTCAAGCTCTGCCTCCTACTATTTGTAAAACCTTGGATAGGTTAGTTAACCTCTTGTGCCTCATTTTCATCATTGGTAAAATGAAGTCAATAAATAAATGCTTAGAGGATTAGATGAGTATGATGAATGTAAAATACTTAGATCCTATGCTCTTACATAGAACTGCCGTTATTTTTAGCTATTATTCTGTTTGCTCAGCCCAGTGTGAATGGAATCTGAACAGGAGAGCCAACAAGCTGGAGCGGTGTCTCCATCCAGCCTTTAAGAGCTGGTTAAGGACTTCTGAGATGTAGAAAACAGATTTTTGGCAGATCCCTCCAAATACTGCCTGTGGATGAATTTTTTCATGTCTAAGTGAAGCCGTTGCAGCTCCAGACACTGGGACACTCTCTTGGGAATGTCGCTTCAAAAACAACATTGTGGTGTTTCTTTTTCTACTATATCTTGGAATTAGTTTTGTTGGTCTCTTCCAAGTATGTAAATATGTGTTTGTTATATTTTTAAAAATTAGACAATACAGGAAAGTAGAAAGGAGAAAACAAAAGCCATCTTTGATTTCACTGAGATAACTACTATTAACCTTTCAGTGTATTTCTTTCCACACTTCCTTCTATGCATTTTGGGGGAGAGGAATTTAATTTAGTTTAAACAAAAACATACTATTTTATAGTCTCCTTTTTTTTTTTTAATCTTTCAACATATTTCTTTTTTCTTAACAATAAATAGATCTTGGAGAGCAACCTATTTCAGCACATCTAAATCTGCTTTGTTTTTCTTTTCATTTTTAGCTTGTTATGGACACTTGTAAAATACACAAACTAGCAAGAATAACACAGTGAATTTTCATGTACCTAGCACCAAATTTAAAAATTTCCTTATTTTTAGAAAAACTTAATTGGAATGTATTGATAATATTTCATTGAAAAGGGGACACATTGTGAGTAAACAAGCCAATGAATTGTTACTATTGAGGAAACAGCACCAGTTTATGAAATAAAACATTCTCTGCACCCTAGAAGGGCCTGCCCATACTTCCTTCTAGTCTGTACCTCTTCACAATGACAATCCCTATTCTGATTTATAATATCATAGATTAGTGTTGCCTGCTTGTAAATTTTATGTAAAAGTATAGGATGTACCCTTACCTCATTCTCTTTTACAGCTGCATTGTTTAATCTTGTTTAGATGTTCTGTTGTGGACTTACCTAATCCTTTTCTGATGGGTATTTAGATGGCTGCCAGCTTTTTCCTTATTTCTTTATTTACTATTGATAGCTACTATTACGTAACACTAATGAACACTGTGCAGAGATCTATGTAGCCTTTCCATTTATTTCCTTAGGGTAAATTTCTAGAAATGAAATTGCTAGGTCAAAGGGCTTGAACAATCTTGATCTGTTTTACACAAGGCATCATGTTTTGGGGAATCTTGGTGATCAAGCCAGAGAAGGATCTGGCTTGAAAATAAGCCACAAGTTATTCTATACTATTGGCAGGAAATCAGGCTGTTTTGAGCCAAATAATGAAGGAATGAGATTGATTTGTGAGTGTGTATATGTGTGATTTGCAGTGCAATTCTGATATTTATTGGCATTAAAATGATGCCTTATAAGCGTAGACACTTAATGTCACTAGTTATGAAAGAGAAAGAGTTATATAAGATACCATTTTCTATCTAGGAGAATGGCAAAAGTAAATAATCAACAGTGTTGGGTAGGATGCAGGCAAACTCATTCACTCTTTCTGGGAGTGTAGATTGGTGGAACATCTTTGGCAATATAAAGTGGAAAAATGCACAAACCTTGGAACCAGCAAATCTATGGCTAGAACTTACTCTACAGGTGACCAACAATAATGGTATGAGGTAACATTTATTGAATGCTCACCATGTGGAAAGCACTATTCTAAATGTTTAACATGTTTAAATATATAGCATCCTATGAAATTGAGGCACATATAGACTCTCCCACAACCTGGGAGGATATTCATAGGACCTAGAAGCCACAGTTGGCTGCTTCTAGGGAAGGAGACATATTTTATTTATATGCCCATTTGTATTTTTTTTTAAAGATTTTATTTCATTATTTTTAGAAAGAGGGGAAGGGAGAGAGGCAGAGAGGGAAAGAGACATCAATGTATGGTTGCGTTTCACCTGCCTCCAGCCACAGGCCTGACTGGAGACCTGGTTTGCAACCTGGTTATGTGCCCTGGCTGGGGAATCAAACCTGCAACCTTTGGGTTCGCAGGCCGGCGCCTTAACCACTGTGCTACCAGCCAGAGCTATTTATCCACTTATTTTTAAAAGATTTTATTTATTATTTTTAGAGAGAGGGTAAGGGAGGGAGAGAAACATCAATGTATGGTTGCTTTTCACCTGCTTCCAGTTACAGACCTGGTTTGCAATCTGGTTATGTGCCCGGGCTGGGAATTGAACCAATGACCTCTGGGTTCGCAGGCCAGCACCTATCCACTGAGCCACCAGCCAGGGCCTTGTCCACTTTTTGTTTCTCACTTTATATTCTGTAAATTCTATTTTAAAAATCAGTAATATATGCACATGTTTTTAAATGTTTTATTTTATTTTTAAGATTTTATTAATCATTTTTAGAGAGAGAGGAAGGGAGAGAGGCAGAGAGGGAGAGAAGCATCAATGTACGGTTACCTTTCACCTGTCTCCAGCTACAGAACTGGCTGGAGACCTGGCTTGCAACCTGATTATGTGCCCTGGCTGGGAATCAAACCAGCAACCTTTGGGTTTGCAGGTTGGCACCTATCCACTGAGCCACCAGTCAGGGCTTGCACATGTTTTTTTAAAAAGCCCGGTGCTGTTTGAATTTTTATTTGTGTACATATTCCTTTTCTTTCTTTCTTCTTTCTTTTTTTTTTTTTTTTCCTTTTTTTTAAGATTTTTGTTGATTATTTTTAGAGAGAAGGGCAGGGAGGGAGGAAGAAAGGGAGAGAGACATCAAAGTCTGGTTGCCTTTCACCTGCCTCTAGCTGGGGACCTGGCTGGAGACCTGGCTTGCAACCTAGTTATGTGCCCTGACTGGGAATTGAACCGGCGACTGGGAATTGAACGGGTTTGCAGGCTGGTTCTTTTTCAATCAAACCAAACTGGTTAATTAAATTTTTCCCCCTGGCTGGTGGCACAATGGATAAAGTGCTGGCCTGCAAACCCAAAGGTCGCTGGTTTGATTCCCAGCCAGGACACATAACCAGGTTGCAGGTCAGGTCTCCAGCCAGGTCTGTAGCTGGAGGCAGGTGAAAGGTAACCATACATTGATGTCTCTCTCCCTTTCTGCCTCTCTCCCTTCCCCTCTCTCTAAAAATAATAAAATCTTTTTAAAAATATATTTTTTTAATTTTAAGGTTTTATTTAATTTTTTTAGAGAGAAGGGTAGGAAGAGAGAGGGAGAGAAACAACAATGTGCCAGGGAAACATCAATTAGTTGTCTCTCACACACATCCAACAAGAGACTTGCTGACAAACCCAGGCATGTGCCCTGACCAGGAATCAACTGGCAACCTGCCACTTTGCAGACCAGCGCTCAATCCACTGAGCCACACCAGCCGGGGGAAACTGGTTAATTTTTAAAAATTTAAATCCTTAGTAGGTTTTCAACTTTCCCAAAGGCAGCAGAGTTCTGACTGAGGCAGGCAGCCACACCCACCTGGCCCTATCATTTCTGTGGGGATAAGAGCTTATGGTGAGCTGTCCATGGTCCCAGCCCTTCTCCTTGCATGAGCCTGCCCTGGTCTGATTACCCCACTTCCCCCTTAGGTATCATGTGCATGGACCACCTGCAAGATATGCTGAAACTGGTGGATGGCAACCCCATGATGATGAAGGATGGCAAGTGGGTGGTACAGAAGTATATTGAACGGCCCCTGCTCATCTTTGGCACCAAGTTTGACCTGAGACAGTGGTTCCTGGTGACCGACTGGAACCCACTTACTGTGTGGTTCTATCGAGACAGCTACATCCGCTTTTCCACGCAGCCTTTCACCCTGAAGAGCCTGGACAAGTGAGCCCCACCACTTACTCACCTCCTATGAGCTCCATTCTAGTTGGGGAGCTGACAAGGAACGGGCCGTTCCAGTGCACTGTTGGGCTCACACTTCAGGCAGGCCCTCCATCTATCCCACCATCCTTCCATCCATCAGATAACTGCTGAGTGTGTACCCTGTGCCATTCCCTGGTCCAGGCACTTGGGACACAGCAGTGAACCAAACAAAATCCCAAAAGCTTAGCTCTCACAAACTCATAGTCTAGCAGGGAGAAATAGACAGGCAATGAATATAAGTAAGATCATCGAACAGGCTAAAAGGTGGTATTGAAAAAAGAATGTAGAGCCTGGTAAAGGCGGGGAGTCAGGAGAAATTCTTGAGGAGAGTCAAGTTGTGTTATTGACTGGTGGGGTCAGAGAAAGCCTTGTTGGGTCCTGGGTTAAAATTCCATCTCTGCAGCTTTCGAGCTGTGTGGCTTTTGTCAAGTGAAAACCTACTTATGCTTCAGTGTCCACATCTGAAGAAAGGAAGCAGTAATATAAAACTCATAATTATAGCTGTCAACTATGGTGCTTGGTATGTGACACATGCTAAGCATGTCATGCATATTAGTCATTCAAGAAAACCCAGTGAAGTGGGTACTGTACCCTCATTTTATAGATGTGAAAGGAGCACATCTATGAATTGGATTAAGTGACTTGCCTAAGATTGCACAACTACTTGATGTTGAAGATAGGATTCAAGTACATGTCTTAGTGACTATAGGGCCCATACTCTTACCCATCTCCATGTCTTCCAGGCCCTGGGAGGGTTAACTGACACTATGCCCAAAGCACTTAAAACTATGTTTTCCATAGTTAGTGCCCTCAGAAGAGATCCTGAACAATAAGACTGGTTCTGGCTCTAGAAGAATGTTTTGGGCCTCAGGTCTTTGTCCTTGTCCTCCCCAGCAGGACCCCACCTCAAGTTGAATGTTCCACAGCGGCCCAGGGCTGAATCTAGGCCCTTCCTAGGTTTGGGGGTTGGGGGGTGTGGTAGAGAGGCCCAGACCTCAGCCTTCTGCTCTCTGCCCCAGCTCGGTGCACCTGTGCAACAACTCCATCCAGAAGCACCTGCAAAATTCATGCCATCGGCACCCGCTGCTGCCCTCAGACAACATGTGGTCGAGCCAGAAGTTCCAGGCCCACCTGCAGGACATGGGGGCTCCAAATGCTTGGTCCACTGTCATTGTGCCTGGCATGAAGGCTGCAGTGATCCATGCTTTGCAGACCTCCCAGGACACTGTGCAGGGTCGGAAGGCTAGTTTTGAGCTCTATGGCGCTGACTTTGTGTTTGGTGAAGACTTCCAGCCCTGGCTGATTGAGATCAATGCCAGCCCCACCATGGCACCCTCCACATCTGTCACTGCCCAGCTCTGTGCTGGCGTGCAAGCTGACACCCTGCGCGTGGTCATTGACTGGCGGCTGAACCGAAGTTGTGACACGGGAGCCTTTGAGCTCATATACAAGCAGGTGAGGTGATCAGACCCAGGCAAGACCCCAGGGTGCCTTGCCCCCATTCTGAGCTACCCGATAGTGAAACACAGGGCACTGCAATCAGACAGGCCGAGGTCCATTCCTGGTCCTGCCACAGTGATTTAGTTTAGCTATTTCCTTATCTATAAAACTGAGATACCCATACCATTTTTCTCATGGGGTTTGGGAGGATGAACTGAATTAATTTGAGTGGGTAATATTTCTACAGAGGTGTATAGCATTGTATTCCTGAACCTCCTGGGTTCAAATCTCTGCTCAATAACTACAGACTGTGTGACTTTGAACAACTTCCTAGTCTCTAGGCAGGTAGGGGTCTGTTTCCTCATCTGTAAAGTATGAATGAAAATAATACCGACCTCATAAGGTTGTGACAATTAAATGAGTTGAAAGCACATTAGAACAGTGCCTGGCCCATAGTAAATGCTACAGAGGTTTCAGCTATTGTTATTATTACCTAATAACATTGTTAGATATTTCGTGATAAATGGCATCAGTGTAAAGTGCTTGGACATACCTATAATAAGAGTCACTTAGTGAAAGCTACTGTTACTATTATTGTAGACCCTCCCATCCATAAAGGAGAGGCTGGGCGGGAAATACACAGGAATCATTGTTCCATAGAAATTCTGAACTCCGGCCTTAACATATGTTTCCAGTTTTGCTCTTAGGATCTATTGTTACTTCCCAGGAGCTCTCCATGGCTCTGGCTTCCATCCATTGGGATCTCAGTCCAACCCTGAATCATCCTTCCTTTCCCATGAATATTCTCAATAGTTCTTGGTCTGTTACCTGCTCATAGAAATTTAGGGTTACAACAATTTCTTGCATTTCATATCACATCTGTCCCTTCTAGTCCAAGTTGATACTTTAAAGAGCCTTGTGTGTCCCTTAAATATCAATTTATAGTCCGGTTTATTACACAAGAGCCATGTCCACAAGGCTAAGAGCTTTTCTCTCTTCTCTTCTGTGAGACTGCTGTAGCACAACAGCCCTCAAAATTATAAAAGCCCTGCTGTTAGCAGACCTTGCTGCTACCTCAAAATGTACTAGCGACTGAAACATAAAACCTACAGGCATGCCCTTGGGGTGCTTAAAAGATTTGTAGCTGCTTCACTGGGCCTATCAGGCATGACTTAGATCTCTCTGAAATTTTGTTATGGTTTTTGAAAACTGAGATATAATGACATATAACATATTAATTTCAGGTTTACAATACAATGATTTGATATTTGTATATATTGTGACATGATCATGACAATACATCTAGTTAACATACATCTATCTAGTTAACAATTTTTCTCTTGTGTTGAGAGCTTTTAAGATCTATTGTCTTAGCAACATTTTTTAAAGATTTATTGATTATTTTTAGAGAGGAGAAAGGAGAGAGCCAGAGAGGGAGAGAAACACCAATGTGTGGTGGCCTTTCGCCTGTCTCCAGCTACGGACCTGGCTGGAGACCTGGCTTGCAACCTGGTTATGTGCCCTGGTTGGGAATCAAACCAGTGACCTTTGGGTTTGCAGGCCAGCACTTATCCACTGAGCCACCAGTCAGGGCTGCAACTTTTAAATATACAACACATCCCAGTTAGGGCAACATAACCAGGTTTCAAGCCAGGTCTCTAGCCAGGTCCGTAGCTGGAGGCAGGTGAAAGGTAACCATACATTGATGTTTCTCTCCCTCTCTGCCTCTTTCCCTTCCCCTCTCTCTGGAAATAATAAATAAAATCTTTTTTTTTCTTTTTTTTTTTTTACATTTCATACATGATTCACTTTTATTCAAAAGTGAATAAAAACTGAAAACTTGAACTCTGAAATCTCTATTGATTATTTTATGAGAGAAGTTACCAAATTAATAAATAAAATCTTTAAAAATAAATATACAGCACAGTATTATTAACTATAGTCACCATGCTATACATAACATCCCCAGGACTTATTTTATAACTGGAAGTTTAAACATTTTGACCACCTTCATACATTTCATTCACCCCTCAAACTCCCACCTCTGACAACCACTAGTCTGTTCTCTGTATCTATGAATTCAATTGTTTTGATTTCTTTTTTTTAAAGATTCTACTACATATAAGTGAGGTTATAAGATATTTATCTTTTTCTGTCTGACTTATTTTACCTAGTATAATACTTTCAAGGTCTGTTGTCGCAAATGGCAAGATTTCCTTCTTTTTGTGACTGCATAATATTCTAGAGTGTGTGTGTATGTGTGTGTGTGTGTGTGTGTGTGTGTGTATCACATTTTCATTATCCATTTATCTGTCGATAAACACTAAGGTTGTTTCCATGTTTTGGTTTTGTAAATAATGCTGTCATGAATTTGATGGCGTATATATTTTTTCAGTTAGCATTTTTGGTTCCTTTGAATAAATACTCATAAAAATGAAATTTGCTGGATCAGATGGTAGTCCTATTTCTAATTTTATGAGGAAACTACATACTGTTTTCCATAGTGGTGACTACACCAATTTATATTCCCACCAACAGTGCACAAGGATTCCCTTCTCTCCATATCATCACCAACACTTGTTATTTGACTTTTTGATAATAGTCATTCTACAGGTGTGAAGTCATATCTCATTGTGTTTTGATTTGCATTTCCTTGATGATTAGTGATGTTGAGCACCTTTTCATGTACCTGTTGGCCATCTGTAAAGTGTGTATTCTATGGAAAAATGTCTATTTAGATCCTCACCTCATTTCTTTTTCTCTCTTCTTTTTTTAAAAAGATTTTATTTATTTATTTTTAGAGAAAGGGGGAGAGAGAGAGAGAGAGGGAAAGAAACAGCAATGTGTGGTTGCTTCTTTAGTGCCCCTAACTGGGGATCTGGCCTGCAACCCAGGCATGTGTCCTAACTTGGGAATCAAACTGATGACCCTTTGATTTGCAGGCCAGCACTCAGTCCACTGAGCCACACCTGCCAGGGCCCATTTCAGAATCAGATTGTTTGTTTTGCTAACCATTTGTAAGAGTTCTTAATATATTTTGAATATTAACTCCATACCAGATATGTGATTTGCAAATATTATCTCCCATTCAGTTGGCCTTTTCATTTGCTGTGCAGAAGCTTTTCACTTTGATGAAGTCCCACTTGTTTAATTTTGCTTTTGTTTCCATTGCTTTTAGTATCAAATCCAAAAAATCATTTCCAAGACCAATGTCAAAGACATGTACATGTTTTCTTCTAGGAGTTTATCTTCTAGAAATTCTAGGCTTTAGGTCTTGTGTCAAGTCTTTAATCCATTTTGGGTTGATTTTTGTGTATGGTGTAAGCTAGGGGTGCAGTTTCATTCCTTAGCCTATTGCTGTCCCATTTTTCCAAAACCATTTATTGAAAAGACTGCCCTTTCCACATTCTTGTACCTGTACATTCTTGTACCTCCCTTGTCATACATTAATTGTATGGGGTTATTTCTGGACTTTCCATTCTGTTCCATTGATCTATGTGTCTATTTTTATGGCAATATAACATACAGTTTTGATTACTATAGCTTTGTAATATAGTTTGAAATCAGGAAGCATGATGCCTGTGGCTTTGCTCTTATTTCTCAAGATTGCTTTGGCTAATTAGGTCTTTTGTGGTTCTATACAAATTTTAGGATTTTTTTCAATTTCTGTGAAAAATGCCATCGTTATTTTGATAGGGTTGCATTAGGGGTAGTACAGACACTTCAACAATCTTAATTATTCCAGTCCCGTAAACACAAAATATCATTCCATTTATTTGTCTTCAATATCTTTAATCAGTTTTCAGTGTATAGGTCTTACACCTTGTTGGTTAAATTTATTCCTAGGTATTCTTTTTGATGCTCTTTAGTTTCCTTTAATCTAGAACAGCCCCATTACTTGTTTTCTCCTCATAGTTTGGGTCTTTTGAAGGGATCAGGCTGATTGTTTTGTAGAACTGAACCACATTCGGGATTTATCTGATTGTTTCCTTGGGATGGTTTTGAATTGTTCTTCTGTTATCTGAATGTCCTAGAAATTAGGTCAAAAAGCTCGATGAGGTCGAGTAACATTTTTGGCAAGACAACTTGAGAGGTGATGCTTGGGTACCTCATACAGTGTCACAAGGCACACACTGTCAGAGCGTCTCATGACTAGTGATGCTAAGTCTGACTATGGTGGCAGCTACCAGATCTCTCCATTGTAAGCTGTATCCTCCCCTTTGCAAGGATCAGTTACTTTGTAAGGTGATACTTTGGCCCCGTGCAAATGACACATTTTCCTGTCATCCCTTTCACCTGCTTATTCTGATATCCAGTTTTAATTTTTGCCTTTTGTATCAGTTACAAAATGCTAAGTTTCTGATTCCTTCTTCCCTTCTACATTTATTAGCTGAGATTCTTCTGTAAAGATGAGTTTTTCCTCATCAGTTGGGCTTTCTGGGAGTTCTGATATCTGAATTTTTAAAATAAGCTCCAGCCCTGGCTGGTAGCACAGTGGATAAGGTGCCGGCCTGCGAACCCAAAGGTCACTAGTTCGATTTCCCAGCCAGGGCACATAACCAGGTTGCAAGCCAGGTCTCCAGTCAAATCTGTGGCTGGAGGCAGGTGAAAAGCAACCATACATTGATGTCTCTCTCCCTTCCCCTCTTTCTAAAAATAATGAAATAAAATCTTTTTAAAAAATAAATAAACAAATAAAATAAAATAAGCTCCAAATGACCCTGTTTAAACAGACTCTAATCGGGATCCTTTGATGACACTGAAAATACCTCAGACTAGCTCTGGATTGAAAGAAGGGGTTCTTAGCAAGATATGGGGAGCTCTCCTGGAGCCCAGCTACAGGAAGTACAGCTTGGCTTTGTAGGGACTGAAATTCCACAGGGGCAACTTCTCTGCCTTCCTCTGCTTTTCCCCTACTTCATCCCCTCCACAGAATGCCTTCTTTAAAGCTCTCGGTTTCTGCTTCCACATAACTTGAGTTCACATGAGGTTCTAAGCAGGTTCTTCTCTGTTTGGGTGTCGCAATTGAGACTCTCTCTGTAGAGAATCCAGCTGCACTTAGGAAGCTTTCCATTAGCAGTGGCCTGTGAAATAGAGATGCACATGTCCCAGCAAGGGCCAGGGCAGCTTAGGTGGGCAACGGGGTGGAGAGGTGCTAGTGGTGGATGGCTGAGGCCCTTCCACTCCTCTGGGTTACTAATCCCAGGACCCACTGACTCTCTAGGGACTGATTCAGGCCTCCAGGGCCAGACTCCTTAGAAGACAGAGGTAGGCTTCCCGTTTCTCAGCCCAGAAACGTCTCCTGACTAGGTGCCCCAGAAACTAATTCCATCCATCTCTGCCCTGAGTCCTTCTGGACCTAGGATTCTAGCAGCACTATCTGAGCAGGCCTTCTCTTCTCTTCTTCCTCATAGCCTGCTGTGGAGGTGCCCCAGTATGTGGGTATCCGGCTTCTAGTAGAGGGCTCCACCATCAAGAAGCCCTTGGCGATGTGTCACCGGCGGACAGGGCTCCGCACAGGGCTTCCTCGCCTGTCGACCCAGCGAGGCTCTGGGGAAGGCAAGGACTTGGGCACCTTTATCCACATGTCAGCTCCTAGGAAAGTTTCTGGGGCCATGTGCCTGGGGCACACTGAGAAGCCAGACTCCACTGCCACCACACCGACGACCACTGGCAAGGGGAAGAAAGGCAAGGCAAAAAGTGCTGCAGCCCCGCCCGGACCACCCCAATGTCCAGAAGTGGGACCCACCCAGCACAGGACTTCTGCTAGTGGGGATAGGCAGCCCCACCCCTTGAACATTTAGATTGCCATTGGGCCTGAAGAACCCTCAGGCCCTGGGTAAGACCTTTCCACCAAGACACCCCAGGATACCAAGGCAATTTCTTCCTGCTCTCCATGCCCCTCCTAACTGCCTGAATTTGCCCCCTATCCACAGCTCCACCGAAGAGTTACCAGTAGCAAGTAAAAGTCATCACTTACAAAGTATTCTTTAAAAATACACAACCAAGTCAGGATTGTCCCCTCCAAAACAGTCATCTTTTGAGGCAGTTATTTCCAAGATGCCAGGACTCAGTCCAGGTAGATCTCTCTCCAGAGCCCAAGTTTTTCCTGCTACAGCGTTCTGCCTTTGCCTCCCTGCAAAGTTGCCTCTGGAGGAAAGGAACTAATATTTGCACAACACTTAACAGTTTACCCTGTGTTGCTACATAACCAGCTCCTTTAGTCCTCACAGCCTAGCAAGGTAGGTGCTATTCTCCCTATTTTCCAGCCAAGGTATCAGGAAGTTGGCCAAGGCTGCACATCTCAAAAGGGGCCAAGAGGAGATGCAGACCCAGGTCTGTGGGACTCCAAATCTGGTGTCCTTCCCATGGCCTCTGGAGGAGGAGCTGGGAGGGCTCCATCTGCCTTCCTCTGCCCCAGCCCTCATCTCCCCCCACCTTCCGCCCCGCACACACACCTTGAGGTGCAGCTGGTCTGCTTTGGGCCCTCCCCAGGCCTTCACAGCACCTCTTGCTCCCACAGCCCCTTCCCAATTCCCCAGCCTCCACACCAAGGCCCGGCTGTCTTCTCTCCATGTGCTCCGACCCCAGGGGCAGGTCCTCGGACAGCAGCAGAGCACACTGGTGGGCTCTAAGGCCCTGCTGACCACAGGCAAGGCTTTGATGATTCTACCTACTGCCAAGCTTTTGATTTCCCTCCCATCTAGCCCTGAGCTCAAGCAGGCATCCACCCTCCTGAAACCAAGAAAGGTGGGCCTCAAACTATGACTCGCTCCCTGGAGGGTGGTGATGAGTGCTGGGGTCAGGGCTGGAGGGCACAGGCAGAGGGCAGCCCCGTAGGCTGGCTGGAGCCCCGAGGAGGGTAGGGCACTTGTTTCCCTCAGAATTCCCTTCCTAGACAAATTCCTGATCATCTCTTTCCTTTCTCCCCTCCTTTTACACCGAGGCTGTTGTTCCCAAGCGCCTCTGTGGTCCCCATCCTGAAGGTGCCTTGTGGCCTTTATGCTTTGAAGTTGGAAGTCTTCCTAGCACACATAAGAAGATCAAGGCCAAAGGCAAGTTCAAGGCCAGACTCTGTGACAGGCCCAAGGCTGAAGCATGCCTCATGAAGACACTGAGCCTTCCGGGACCCCTACCCCTAATCAATGCACACCAGGGGTTGAGGGGAATGGAGGATGTGAGAATAAAGAAGCCCTTGCTTCAGGCCTCATTGCCCCCACCCCAGATACAACACCAAATAAAAAGGAGCAAATAAAGTATTCTTGGCTTCATTTCTATCAGAGGGTGAAAATGCTAGAATGGGGCTCTTCCCCAAAATCTAGGACAAGAGTTAGAGGCCATGAGCAGCTCCTCCAGAAAGCAAGGCCCAGAATTCCCACATAGTGGTAGGCATGGGGCTTCCTGTTCAGGAACTCTCTCTGATCTTTAGGTAGAAGGATAAGTCTTACTTCACAGAAAACTGTCTGAATGAAGAGATATGACTTGCCCAAGATCTCGGGGCAGTGGGCACAAGTCTGAGGCATACTGCCAGATGGCTGGCCACTGGGAGTCCCCAGAATCCCCCAGACCCGAGGAGGAGCTGGGCTGACATCTAATGGGCACAAGACTTAGAACATGAGACATAGGGGTAAGGGTAGACCTTGCTTGAACCCCAAGGGAGTGGTGTGTCCCTTCCTCAGCAAGTCACCTAAAAAGGTGCTATCCAACAAACCATACCCATCTGAAAAGTTTGGTATTCCTTAGTTATTATGGGTTGAATGGTACCCCCTCCTCAAAGATATGTTTATCTAGAACCTGTTCATATGACTTTAGTAAAAGGGTCTTTGTAGATGTAACATCTTGAAAAATCTTGAGATGGGATCATCCTGGATTTCCAGGGGGGCCCTAAATCCAATGACAAGCAGCCTTATGAGAAGGTCATGTGAGGATGGAGGCAGAGGTTGATGTGATGAGGCACAGCCAAGGAATCCTTGGAGCCAACAAAAGCTGTGAGAGGCCAGGGAGGATTCTCCCCTTGAGCGTTCAGAGAGCACAGCCTTGTAAATACCTTGACACAGACGTCTGGCCTCCGGAACCATGAGAGAACCAACTGTTGTTTTAAGTCAGTTAGGCGTGGTAACTTGCTATGGCAGCTGTAGGAAACTAACACACTAGGCAATGAAGCTACATATACTCTGATCCAGAAATTCTTACATAACCAGGAAAAGCTTACAAGCAGGTCCACAGCAGCATTGCTGTAGCAGCTGCACGACCTAATGATCCACTCACAGAATGGACAAACTGATGTGTTCAAGTACCGGAGTTCAAATTCCTTTCATACAACACATGCAATTCTCAGTGTGGAGTGGGAGCAAATCACAAAAGTATACAGCATGATTCCATGTACAGAAGCTTGGCAAATAGACAAAATGAAATATATCATTTAAAGATGCATACATATGTCATGAAACTTAAAAGACAAGCCAGGAAAGAATTCTTCCATCAGAGCAGTGGTTCCAACCTCTTAGGGAGCTTTTAAGAAAGATAGCTGCTAGGGGTCTCTATCTGAGATTGATCAAAACAGTATTTTTGGGGTATATAATTATGGAGTTTTAAGGGTTCCTGAGGGGGCCACATGTTGGGGGTTGTTCTAATGTGGGGTAGGGTTGAGAACTGCTGTTTTACAAGAGAGGATATTTCTGCTTCATGCCCTGAGTGATGGTTGTATGGGTGTTACCTTATAACTACTTAAATCAGAGATGTTTTATGCACTCTGTATGTTTTAATATATTTCACAATTTAAAAAAATTTTTCTCACGTATTTGCTTACATGAGCCTCCCCAGAGTAGTCAAATTCATGGAGACAAAGGAGCATGGTGGTTACTAGGGTCTGGGAGAGGGATGGAGATTTAATGTTTAAGGGGGACAGAATTTCAGTTCTGGAAAAAGAAGAGTTCTGGAAGCAGATGGAGGTGATGGTGGCAAAATATTATGAATGTGCTTAATGGCAGTGAACTGTACACTTAACAATGGTTAATAGGGTAACTCTTGGTAGGTGCATTTTATCACAATGAAAAAATCTGGCATTTCTTCCCAGCTAGAATTGGGACAGAAACAGCCCAATAAAGGACCACACATTGATCTCAGAAAGCATGATAAACATTTACTTTCTCAGCAAATCTTCTGAACCCTACAGAGTTAGGGACACTTACTATCTCAAGTCCAGAGAGGTGAGGTTACTTATCTAACAGCATGCAGCAAGTGGGCCAGCCACGATTTGATCTTACGTTGGTCCAACTACAGAGCCCAGGGTCTTTAACCATGACCTTACTGCATGTTGAACACTGGACTCATTCCTCTCGGACAGCAGTCCCCCCACGCCCACCACTTTCCAGTAGGAACAGCAGGAACACAAGGAGGACTATTGCTGGCGGAGCCCTAGGCACTGTAGAGTCCTGGAGAAATAAGGGGGCAAGGGTGCCAAAAGCTCAATGGGGGCGTCCCTGGGCCTGGTGCCTGGCAGGTGGAGACAATGTAGGTGGAGATGCAAGGGCAGCTGGGCAGCCTGGGAAGGTGTCAGGCTGAGGCGTCTGAGGAGGGCTTCATCCAGGACCTGGGAAGCGAGAGGCATGTCAGCATTCAGCCAGGTCAGTTCCAACCGGCTCTAGGCAAAATGAAAGTGAGGCAAGTACTTCCTCCTTCCCTTATTAATTTCCTTTTTACATGTACACACGTACATATTCAGAACACACTCAATATAGCAGACACTGACTAGGGGTTCACCAATTCAAATTCTACCTCGGCATGCAGCTAAACTACATTTCCCAGCCCTACTGGTTTGGTGAGGACATGTGATCGTGTTTTAGCCAATAGAAAGGGACTGTATGTATGAAGGCCGCTTTCAGACCTGGCCCATGAAAACCTCCCACATGAACCTGCTCTGGCCTTGTTTACCTGCTGGCTACATAGCAACAGCCTGGGTCCCTGAGCAACTGTTTGGAGCAAAGCCCGCCTCTATCCCACCCTCATTAATTGGACTTAACACGGAGAAAAAAATTAATGTGTTAAGACTCTAGTACTTTGGGGCTACTCTGTTAGAATTGATAGTTACCCAAATACCTTTTTTATCCCTTATACCAAAGAGACCAAAGAATAGCAGCTTTTAGAACACCCTTTAGAAATCAGCTAGTTCAGCTTCCTTATGGAACAGATGGGCAGAATGAGATGCGAGAGAGAGGGTGTTACTTGTTCAGGGTCATACAGCAGGACAGATAGCCTTGGAAGCCAAAAAGACTACCTCCCAGTCCCAAACTGCATAGGTAATGAATGTCTGGAGATTCTGCCCACCCTCACCCTCCAGCACACCCCCAGAAAGCAGAAAGAAGAAGGCAGACGGGCTTGGGTACCTGTCTTTGGGGTTTGGTGCTCTCAGCTGGCAGTAGAAAGCGCTGGCCCAGGACAGTGCCCACCCGGGCAGAATACCTGTGGTCCCCAAGCACTGGGCAGAGTTGCAGGATCATGTGTACCTGCAGCTGACTGGGGAATGCTGGGAGACAGGAGACAGTGCAGATGGTGAGCAGTTGCTCTCTCTGTCCTATCCAGTATTCTCTCTCCCCATTTCCTCTGGGAAAACATCACCCTCCAGTCGAACATGAAGATAGGCAACCCTGAATTTATTGTTGAAGCTACTGGGAATAAAGATACTCTTTCTTGCTGGGGTGCTAAACTGGTGGGGTGTTAAGCCTGGAGCTGCTGGAACCTCTGATCACCTCTGCTTCACCAGCGGAGGGCCTGGGGGAGAAAGAAGCCAGCATGCAGAAGGAAAGAAGATAGGGAGGAACAGCTTCCTGGGGGCATCCCTGAGCCTCTGGTTCAGCCAAATTGTGTGAGACAATAAATTCTTTTTTTTGGCTAATACCAATTTGAACTAGCTTTTGGGAAACTTACAAACAAAAGCATAATATGGCATAATATGCTTCACATTTGTGAACTTATTTAACCATCATCATGATAACCCTATAAAGCAGGTTCTACCGTCATTTGGGAAAACCAAAGCTCAGAAAGAAGTGACCTGCCCACAACCATAAACTGGGATTTAAAACCAGGAGCTGTACTCTGCTTCCCTGTCTGGTAATAATCTAAAAACACTCTTGCTATAAACCACATAGAAACACCGGGGAAATATAACAGTCATCCTTTTAAATACACAGTTGGCACACAAGAAATAAGGTCCCCAAGACCAAAACACAAAAAAGGAAAAACCCACAATATTCAAGAGCCAACATTTCACCTATTCTAAGGGTTTTGCAAACCTTGATATCCAGGGGCACTGGATTTAAGTAGTTAACCTAGTGACCAGGGATGAAGCCTTGCTCCCCAAATGAAACCTTAGAGGGGCCACATTTTCAATGAACTGGTGGACCAGGAGAAAAATCTAGCCACCAAAGAAGGCATAAGAGGAATGAACAAGTTTTCCCCTAAGACTTCACAGCCATAAGCCTGCTCTCACACAGGTTTGGGACTCTAATACTTCTTGAATGATCAGTGAACTTCCAATTGAGACACTAATATTTAGGGAGTAGTAATAAACTTAACCTGAATTCATGATTCTGAATCACACAGCAATAAGGAAACAACACCAAGTGTGAGAGTCAGCAGGACACACAATAGGATGAGACCCTCAAGAATTTCAGACAATGAGTTAAAGTGATTATAAAGACAAAAAAAACAACAACAAATAGCCTGGGGGGGAATTCCATATTTTAAAGGGCATTTGTATTTGTAAAAAAAAACAAATAGATTTTTAGAAGTGAAAAATACAATCAAGCCCTGGCTGGGTAGCTCAGGTGGAGCATGGTCCTAATGTGCCAAGATTGTGGGTTCAATCCTAGGTCAGGACAATACAAGAATCAACCAATGAATGCATAAATAAGTGGAACAACAAATCAATGTTTCTTCCTCTTTCTCTAAAAGTAAATTTAAAACATAAAAAAAAACAAAAACAAAAAAACCCCAGCCCTGACTGGAGTGGCTCTGTAGGTTGGGCATCATCCTGTAAGCTGAAAGGTTGTCAGTTCGATTCCCAGTCAGGTCACACGCCTGGGTTGCAGGTCAGGTCCCTGGTTAGGGGTGTTCAAGGGATAACTGATAGCTGTTTCTCTTGCGTGTTGATGTTTCTCTCCTCTTTTTATCCCCCACTCTCTCTAAAATTAAATTAAATTAAATCTAAAAATAACTAAACTGTCATACCTAGTTTCATCATAGGGAAACTACAGAACACCAAAGACAAAAGAGAAGACCCTGAAATTAATAACTAAGAGAAAGAATAGATGAGTTACAAAGGAATGACCATTAGACTAATAGTAGAAATGCTGACTCCTTTAGCTGGGCCTGGTCAGATACACCCTTGGGGTCCATCAAATGCTCCCCAGGCTGCTCCTAACACCACCACCTTCCTCCTACGCCCTCACCTCCCCAGCCAAATACAGTCCTAAAGTCTGATTGGGGCTCTAGACCCTCTTGTGACCCACCTGTTAGAGGTTGCAGCTGGACCAGGGCACAGCCAGAACCTGTAGCCAACACACGGAAGTGGCTTAGGGTCCTCTTGACACCTTCTAGGATATCCTTTCGGGATGGAGACTTCACTGGAACTACCTGTGGAATCAGCCCCCAAGAATAAGGAAACTTCACACAGACCCTCCCTGCTCCCAATAGACTCAGGACAGGCTGTGGAAGCAGTTCTCACTTGTCTGTTTTAAGGGACAGGACAACCAGCCACCCATATCCCAGGTCTATAGCTTTAACTCCTCTGTAAAGGTAATATGTCTGGAGAGTCTTCTCCTGTTCCCCACCCAGACTCACAAGATCAACGCCATCTATGTGTTCCAGTTTCAGGGCTGCTTGGATCTTCCCCTCAGAAGTAGCTGGGATCCCATCAGTGACAGCCCTGAGAAAGAGGCAAAAGGAGGTCACATAGTGGTTTGCTGGGACCTCCCCACTGCCATGGGAGCCTCCCAGGACCTCTCACCAGTAGGTGGCCATAGGTCTCTGGGCTCTTTGTGAATGGGCAAAGAACTTCTGGAGGCGGCTTGCTGTTTGGGGACAATTGGAGAGGAGTACAAGCCCAGAGGCCTCCCTGGAGGAAGAGAACAAATCATGAAAGTTAAAATCCTTTGGGCTCACTCACAAAAAAGGGAAGTAGCCCTGGCCAGTGGTTCAGTGGAATGGTGCTGGCCTGCGAACCCAAAGGTCACTAATTCAATTCCCCAGCCGGGGCACGTAACCAGGTTGCAAGCCAGGTCTCCAGCCAGATCTGTAGCTGGAGGCAGGTGAAAGGCAACCATACATTAATGTTTCTCTCCCTGTCTGCCTCCCTCTCTTCCTGTTTCTCTAAAAATAATAAATTTCTTAAAATCTTAAAGAAAAAGAAAAGGGGGAGGAACACTGACCTGCTTAAGGGCAAAGAGTAACACTAGACGATAACCCATAACCCAGGGCTTCTCCTGAGAAACAAGGCTTCCTCATGTTTGATAAGACTACGTAGCTCAATGTGTCTCTCGTTTTGCCCTGGCCGCCAGGGAGCTCAGAGTCAAATGTCTTAACAATTACCACCAATTGCTGAGTATCTACCATGTGCCAGGCCCTGTACTAGGAATTTTATATATATGCTCTGAAAGAATTAAGTTCCCCATAAACAATCCCAGGAATCTGTGAAATTGCAAAACTATTTCTTCTCAAGTGCCCCCTCTAATTGATATCAGATAAAGGAAAGAATATCAATGATTAGCTCCCAATGCCTGCCATGAGTATGGGCTTGGAAAAGTGACTGCATACTAAGCATTGGTATTATCAGCCTTAACTTATGATTAAGGAAACTGAGGCTCAGTGAGGTTTCATGCTTAGCCTAAGAACACAGTTTGTGCATGAGGATTTGAATCTGGATCTGTCTGCTCCCTCCTGTACATTGTATTCTACCTCTAAGATCCCAAACCAGCCATGGAAATGTCTTGGTTTATTTCCAAGCAACCTGCTCCCCAGTCCTAGATGGATGCTTGTACTCTATCTTCCTATCACCCCCCCACCACTTACTTCCCAGATGCTCGAACAACTTGGAGCTCCTGCGCCCCAAGCCCCAGGGCCTGGCTCAGTTCTGGAAGCACCGAGAGCAATGTCAGCTCTCCTGGTTTTCCTGGAAACAAAGAAAGAAAAATACAACTTGCTCCCAGAGGCAACTTTATCCTGCCATCCTCTTCTCTTCACTGTTCCCTCCCTCAGAGATGTCAAACCCCTTTTCAGTACATCTCCTTCCCCTGCCCATACCTGTCACTGGAAGACCCTGTGGCTTGTTCAGTGTCACTAGTGGTCCTGAAACATACATAACAGGAACATCATTGACAACAAAAGCAGCAGTTAAAAGTTTATAAAGCATTTTCTCAATTCATGTGGCCTACAATTCTCAGACATGAGTTATCAACCACACTCTAAACCAACTTCCTGTCCCTCATGTATGCTAAACTTGCTGCCACCCCAGGGCCTTTGTATTTACTGTTTCCTCTGTCCCAGATTTTTATATGTCTGTTTCCTTCATATCATCTTGGCTAAAATGTCACCACCAGAGGCCGAATTCTGCAATCTGTTGCCCTTGCTTCTACAGTTCCTCACCGTCATAACACTTTTATTCATAGCACTGATTACTAGCAAGATCCTTGTTCATTTATTTCTAGTTTAATCATTTCTCCCATTAAAATGTTGGCTCCGTGAGGAGGAACTTATCTTGCATAGATGTACCTTAAAAAGTGCCTGGAACATAGCCTATGCTCAATAAATAGTTGAGAAAATTTTTAAATCACTGAAGACCGAGGCTCAAATATTTTCCTAAAGTCACACAGCAAGCTGTTCACACAGCCTAGATCTGACTCCAAAGCCTGTGTTTTGTCCATCAATAAGCAATTTATTATAGCAATTTCCATTCTGAAATGCCTACTGTGTTCTAAACTGGAGTTCTTCACACCCTCCCATCCTACACCCCATCCTCATGCTAGATCTCAGAGAGATTAAGTGGCTCTTCCCTGCTCATGCCTAACAGGAGGAGGACCAGGATTTGACTCCAAAGGCTTTAAAAGGAAGACCAGTCAGTCCTCCAGAAGCTCAGAGCAGCAGACTCCCCTCCCAGGCCACTGTGCAGCTGTCCCTCTCACCCTCACCTCTCTGGTCCACCACAGATGCCCTCAGCACATCAACCAGCTCCTCCCGACTGAGGTTCTCTGGCTGCAGCAGCCCTGGGAAGGGCTGATTTCCCAGAGACCTCGACCGTTTGCTGGAGCCTCGAGGTTGCAGCTGATGCCTGGAAAGGTGGGGTAAGCATCAGGGTAATCCTTCTTGCCCCCGAGGTGTGCCCATTCTTACCTCCTCACACCTCTTCCCAAACCCTAACAAATGCCTCAGAATGTCTGGGCTGAGCTCTCTGAAAATTCGGGTTCGACTGCCCGCGTTTTACAGAGGAGAGAAGTGAGGTTCGCAGAGTACTGGAGATTAATGTGCCATCACACAGAGGATCCGGCTTTAGAACCCACGCCTTATTTCAGATCCCGCACACCCCTTCCCTCCCTCTCACACGAAGGGGTGGGGGTGCAATCACCGGGCCTCGGCGCCAAAGCCTGCGACCTTGAGAGGTGCGCGGACCCCTGGCCCCCGCCACCAGCCACCCCAAACATGACCCAAAACACCGGAGCCACCCATCCCCCGTTCGAGGTCCGTGCGCATGTGTTTAGAAGGCAGCACCAACCCCCGGCGGTTCCGCAGCACGGTGATTGGTCAGATTGGCTGTCAATCGGGATAGCAAAAAGGGCGGGCTTTAGAGCCTGGAGAAGGCGCAAGTTGGTTTTTTCCCGTCATGGAGACTGACGCACGGATTCGGGCTTGTACTTTTAGGGAACCTGAGGCACAAAGCAGAGAAGGAATTTCTTAGGGTCAGAGAAGTTGTCTCAGGACAAACCGGGACGGTTAAGGTTTTCTGATTACCATTCTAATTCTTAGGAGCTTTTGGACTTCAGAAAGCTGTTATACACAATATCGGAAGGCAAATTGGGTGTTGGGGCGGAGGTGGGGTGATCCACACCCTTTGGACCAGCAAATCTGTTTGGAGGAACAGCCTGGTGCGTAATCCAAAATCAGAAAAAGGCCAGAGGCAGAAAAAAATACACTAAAGCAGTATTTATCAAAGCAAACACAAAACAAATCTCAAAACTAGGAACAAATTGTTAGCTCTACAGGGGAAATGAATCTAATACATCACCCATTCAACATTTTTTTTTTTTTTTTTAATGCCAACTGTATTCCAGGTCCTGACATCTGGAAGCTGGAAACACAGATCAACAAGACCCAGGCACTACTCACAAGAAGTTCAATTAAGTGGACACAGTTCAGATCACAGCATCACAACACACCTTGCTAACCCCTGTGCACACTTGTAAGGAGAGAAAAGTGAGGAGACAAGTGAAATTAGAACGGGTGTCCAAGCATGGGCTGCGATTGACAGGCTGTGAAGAACTTACACAAATTCACCAGGAGACAGAGGGAGGGAACAACAGGAGAGATGAGTTAAGGTAAGAGGGGATGGGGGGGCAGGAAGGTGGTGGATTCCATCCTGTAATTATAACTATGGAAAAGCTACATGCAACCTGTGTGTTGTTTATTTATTTACTAAGAGCATTATAACTTTTAATTCATTGTTTGCATTAGCAAAATAATTCAAAATAACCTAAATTCATCAACAGAGGGGTGGCTAAGTCAATTGTAGCACATCCATACCATGTAGCCATTTAGGAATTTATAAGGTCTATATCTGTGATATTAACCAATCTCCAGAAAATATTAAGTCAGAAAAGTGAAGGGCAGTGTTATGTGAATATGCATATACAGTATATGTAGTCATGTGCTGCACAACGACATTTTAGTCAGCAACTGACTACATGTGATAGTGGTCCCATAAGACAAATGGAGATGAAAAAGTCTTATTAACCAGTAACATTGTAGTTGGCATAATGTCATTAACCATGTGTTTTTGGTGATGCTGATATAAACAAATCTATTGCACTGCCAGTTGTATAAAGGATAGCACATAAAATCATGTACAGTCCATAATACTTGAAAATTGTAATGAATGACTATGGGACTGGTTTATGTATTTACTGTACTATACTTTTTATCATTACTTTAGAGTATATTCTTTCTACTTATTAAAAAAAGTTTGAGCCCTGGCTGGTGTGGCTCACTGGATTGATGCCAGCCTGTAAACCCAAGGATGGATGGTTCGATTCCCAGTCAGGGCACATAACCAGGTTGCAAGCCAGGTCTCCAGCCAGGTCCATAGCTGGAGGCAGGTGAAAGGCAACCATACATTGATGTTTCTTTCCCTTTCTTCCTCCCTCCCTGCCCTATGAATAAAATATTTTTTAAAATAAATAAACATTAAAAAATAGAATAAGTGTGGCCCTGGATGGTATGGCTCAGTGGATTGAGTGCCAGCCTGTGAACCAAAAAGTCACTGGTTCGATTTCTGTTCAGGTCACACGCCTGGTTTGCAGCCAGGGTCCTTGGTTGAGAGGCAAACAATTGATGTTTGTCTCTCACATCGATATTTCTCTCTCTCTCCTTCCCTTCTCTCTAAAAATAAATAAATAACCTAAAGACAAAAAAAAGTTTGTAGCAAAACAGTTTGCCATGTTATACCAGCAGCCTGATACAACTAGTGCTTACCAAGTCTCTTAATTGTATCATTTTCTCTTGCTCTTGATTTAATCTGTTGTTTTGTACAATAACATATAGTACAGGCTTGTAGCCTAGGAGCAATAGGCTATACCAAATAGTTTAGGTGTGTACCTACTTGCAAGTTTTTTTTAAAATCTCATTGATAATATTTCTTCTACACACACACACAAATCTAAGATATAAAAGACTGTAAGATTCATAAAATTGTTAAATTAATAAAAATATTAAAAATTAAAATAGACCTAAGTTTTCTTAAAAGACTGTGTGATTCTATGTACATGACATTTTAGACTAAGCAAACTGTTTTATCAGAAAAGTAGGTGGATGCCAGGGGCTTGGGGTGGGTGGCAGGATGGGGACTGACTAAAAAGGGTATTAGGGATCTTTTTGGCATGCTGGAAATGGTGGTGACTACTGTATAAACTTGTCCAAATTTAATTGAACTATGTATTTTTAAAAAAGATTTTATTTATTATCTTTTAGAGAGGGGGAAAGGGAGAGAGACATCATTGTATGGTTGCCTTTCACCTGCCTCAAGCTATGGAGCTGGTTGGAGACCTGGTTATGTGCCCTGTCTGGGAATCGAACCAGCAACCTTTAGATTCGCAGGCTGGCACCTTATCCACTGAGCCACCAGCCAGGGCCTTGCTCTTCTTATTCTTTTTTAATTAATTAATTATTTATTTTTAAGGAGAGGGGAAGGGAGGGATAGAACAGGAGAGAAACATCAATGTGCCACAGGAGAATCGGTCAATTGCCTATTGCACGCCCCCAACTGGAGACCTGGCCAGCAACCAAGGTATGTGCGCAGACTGGAAATCAAACCAGTGACCTTTCAGTTTGTGGTATGAGGCCCATCCCACTGAGCCACACCAGTCAGGGCTACCTTTGTTCTTAATAAACCCAAATAGACTAAGTAAGGGTCAGAAATGACCCATTTTTGAGTGAGAGTTACAGACTAATGCACAGTCACCTGCAAACCTAGTCTTTCTTGCTTGTTTTGAGTTGCCCTATATTGCAAAATGCCAGCTCACACTGATAAGAAATTAATATTCTCTGTAGCTACCTAACAGCTCATTTTGAAATCCTGAGGCTGCAAGTTCTGAACCGTCTGGCAAACTAGGGAAGGCAGTGATGGAGAGCTGTGTTACAGCTTGGTTAGTGCTTTACCACCTAAACACTTAAAAGGCTGTAATAAAGTGCAACAATGAGAAGTTGGAAGAGTGCCTTAATCTCACTCTGTCAGTCAAAGCCTTTCTGATAGGCAAATTGATTTTGTAAATTGTTATTTAGTGTATGGATTATATGGTTTGCTCAAGTTTTTGGTTAAGGGGACAGTTCCAGAATAAACTGGTTTTTTTTTTTTTTTTTTTGGCAGAAAAAGTTCTATTTCCTGTAACCCCACATTTTGGAGAGTGATTTGACAATAGATTTCCCTTTTCCCTTAGGCCTTTCCAACCTGCCAGCTAGAACCCTACCCTCACCCCCCCCAAGAACACAGGCAAAGAAGCTGTATCAATGTAAATCATTTATTGTGAACTCTCTAAAATCATACATCGGCAGGCCTGACAATTCACACAGGAGTATTAGGGATGGTGGCCAGGAAGGAGGGAATGTGACAGTAGTACAGTTTGTGAAAACAGGTAGCTGAGGGGCAGGATTCCTGCCTAGCCTGTTGGTGACCAATCTTGGTCAGCTAAGCATCCTTGGACAGGAAGGAGGTGAGCCAGGTCAAAATCCCTCAGTTTTCTTTTGGCCAGCCCACCCCTGGTTCCCAGCCCTTCCCCTCTGCTTCCACATTCATAGTTCTGTGGGGATGAGGGAGATGTAGGCAGGTAAGAAGCTCTAACCAGGCTTGTGGGTGCTACCAGCTGAGCATAGGGTCTCCAGTCTAGTCCTCGGCAGGAGAAGGCCTCCAAAGACTTGGGCCTTCATTGCAGCATCTTCAGACAGGTCGGGATGAGGGACGGGGCCTTGCCCTTGGGAGGCTGCCCTCCCTCTGTGGCATCTAGAAGCTGTTGCATGTAACAGGAGGTGCCGAGCAGCACATGGCCTGTGGCCTGCATGCTGAAGAGGGCCCAGCGAAGAGCTTCCCTGGTGGAATGAGATGGTAGTAGAGTCAAAACACAAAGAAAACCCTTGCTTGCATCTCCTAAATGATCCTCCCCCATGTTCCCATAATAATTTCATAACTCGCAGAGTAAATGCAAACGGAAACAGATGCTGCCTTCCCTAGCAAATGGGAAAGGGTCTATAGATATCTACCTTCAATTGTACCTTAATTGAGATGCCCAAAATTCAAGCTTACTTAATAAGGCCTTTTATTTTTGTAATACTATTTTGGACTAGCCATATTGATCTACATAACATGAAGACTGTAACTCTGCCCTTCACAATATCTGTTCTAGACTCTGCAGCTTTCCCAAGTCATTTGTAGTTGAGCTGATTTTCAGAGTGCTGGACATGAAGATAACATTTTGATCCCACACAGGGTTAGGAGGTTGAAATAACATAAATCACTTAACATGGGGCCTGATGTGTAGAAGAGTAAGGGAACCATGGGGTCAAGAGTGGCTAGCTGAATGCTTGACTACTTTAACCAGGTTCTTAGCTAAATCTGCTTAAAAGGGATAGGTGAGAGTCACTAAGGATATCAGTCCTAGAAGGTATCAGGGAAGGGAAAACAAAAGAGAAATAAATACTTCTTGGATGATATTAAAACCTGTCTTCTACTAACCTTTATTCAATAAATGATGGTTGATGTGGAATTGACTTTGGGGGGAATGGGTGGGTGGGGAGGGGGACAGAGGGGAGCAAAAAGGGGATGGATGTAATACAACGATAAAATTTTTTTTTAATAAATAAATAAATAAAAATGATGGTTGAGGTAGAGGGAGACAGAAAGACAATTAGAACTATAAACACCTACACATAAAAATAATTTAAGAATATAAAGGTTATATCTGAGATGTACACCCATTTCTCAAATTACATAACTGCTGAGGCTTAAAACCAGTTATCCAGCCCTGGCTGGTGCGCCTCAGTGGACTGAGTGTCAACCTTTGAACCAAAGGGTCACTGGTTCAGTTCCCAGTCAGAGCAGATCTGAGTTGTGGGCCAAGTTCCCCAAACTGGAGGTGTGCAAGAGGCAACAGATGATGTATCCTTCACACATTGTTGTTTCTCTCCCTCTCTTTCTCCCTCCCTTCCCCTCTCTCTGAAAGGTAAATAAATAAAATCTTAAAAACAAACAGCTTTCCATCCATAAGTAGGAATGAAATTCTGACACGTTACAACATGGATGAAACTTGAAAACATGATATGGAGTGAAAAAGGCCAGACACAAAGAGACAAGTCTTGTATGATTCCATTTCTATAAGAGCCATAGAATAGGCAAATTAACAGAGATTGAAAGTAGAACAGAGGTTGCCAGGGCTAAAGGGAAGGGAGTAGGGAGTTAATGTTTACTGGGTACAGAGTTTCAGTTTGGGATGATGAAAATGTTCTGGAAATGGATAGTTGTGATGGTTGCACAACACTATGAATGTCACTGAATCGGACACCTAAAAGTAGTTAAAATGGTAAATTTTATGTGATGTATATTCTAGCACAATTAAAAAATCAACAACTAGCCAATAGCACCATATCAGTACACTGACTGCAGTCCTGAGTTTAGGCCTGATGGTCCCACTTTCCCTAAATGGACTAAAACTTCTTGCTCTAGACTTTGACCTCTGCAAACTACTGACAGCAAGCCCAGAACAAGATAGGGCAGGGTATGGTATAGGAGGAAAATGGGACTTCTAGCCATAGAACCAGGCTCAAGCCTGCCACTGTCATCTCTGGCAGGCAGAACCATGCAGCCTCAGGGCTCTCATCTGCAGATTGGGTGTGTAGAGAACAGTTTAAAAGCCAAGAAGGTCTGATAAGTGCCAGCTATATATGTTTTGTCAGAACTCTGCACACCCTGAGCAGGACTTCTCAGGAGAAGTTCGCTGAGAACAAGGATCACATGCATCTTTATTCATTCTACAAGTACTTGAATTACTGTTATCTGTCAGCATTCATCAAGGTCCTGGAGGCAACACAAATTCTTGTCCTTGTGGAGCCTGTTCTGACAGCCTGTTCTTTCGCTTACAGCGCAGGGCCAGGAACACAGTGAGTACTCAGTAAATACTAAATGAAGCAATTGGAGAAAAGTGGAATCTATCAAAAGAAACAGGCAAGATGTCATGCTTCCTAGCTTTGTGGTTTTGGACTGATTGAATGGCCTCTGACTCAATGGCTACATCCATCTACTGGTGTAAAAATGCTATAAAGCACCCTTGGGGCAGCTGCATTTGGGAAACACTATCATAACATTCCTTATCCTATGAGTTAACATATTCTCAGAATTTCTGTGATATTTGACTAAGACTTTCAGAAGTAAAGTAAAAAGTTTTTAATAGGTCATTAGACAATACAAATGGCTGTTATCTCTCCATAGACATGCAAATGAATTCTGTCCTATGGAGAGATAATTATTTCATCCCTCCCACTTCCATGGAAAAGTACAATTTTGTATCTATAAATTTCAGCATTTTTTTTTTTTTAAGATTTTATTCATTATTTTTGGAGAGAAGGGCAAGGAGGGAGGAAGAAAGGGAGAAAAACATCAGTGTATGGTTGCTTTTCACCTGCCTCCAGCTATGAACCTGGCTTGCAGCCTGGTTATGTGCCCTGACTGGGAATCGAACGAGGGACCTTTGGGTTCGCAGGCTGGCGCCTATCCACTGAGCCACTAGCCAGGGCTATTTCAGCATTATTGATGAACCTGTATATAGGTGGGGTTCTGAATTGTTTTTTGAACTGATTATAACTTCTTGCTGGTTCTCTCATTAATTAATGACTTAAAACCGTTTTTTTTTTTCTCCATGAACCTGGCTGGAGACCTGGCTTGCAACCTGGTTATGTGTCCTAACTAGGAATCCAACCAGCGACCTTTGCGTTCACGGGCCAGTGCCTATCCACTGAGCCTTACCAGCCAGGGCTAAAACTGTTTTTCTTAAACTTTTTTAATTGATTGATTTTTTTAGATAGAGAGGAATGGAAGGTGGGAAGGAGGTGGAAGGAGAGAGAGAGAAACATTGACTTGTTGCTTTACTTATCAGTGGACTCATGGGTTGCTTCTTGTATGTGCCCTGCTGGGGAATTGAACCCACAATCTTGGCATATTGGGATGACACTAACTAATGGAGCTACCCAGCCAGAGCCTCAGTAAACTGTTTGACATGTGTTTATTTTTAACAGTTGATTAGATGACTATTAAAGAAAACTTACTATTTTAAGTGAAAAAAAAAATGGTTACAGTGAAGGAAAATTAGAAAAACTAAATATATTCTGGTTCTACCTGGAGGGGTATATGTACCAGTTTGGTATACGCTAGTGAAATCTAAAGCACTCATTCAGCCATAAGTTCTGGACAAATGTTGTCTTGCTTTGTCAGCCTCAGTACCAGTTCCAGTCCCTAAAAGGCTGCAGTACATCTGAATGGATAGGGGCTCTTCCACTGCTGCATACCCACCCTGCCCCCAGCTAATCCCAATTCACTTACTTCATGACTCGCTTGGCCCCATAGCAGTTCAGGTTGTAGGAAAGGGAGTATGTGCCATAGAGAGTCGCCTTTATATTCAGGCAGCCAATGAAGTCCTGAGGGTTCACCTTGTATAGGTCAAAAGTTACACGGGCCACATCGATCTTCTTGGTAGGCTTACGGGAGGGTGAGAGTTGGTACCTAGAGCCCTGCATCAAGACAAGCATGTGGTTGGCACCCCTCAAGGACTTCTTTCCGACTCCCAACCTTCTCCCTCCACAGGGAGTACTCACCTGCTCTGATGAGGGCTGCCATTTCTGCCCTTTTTGGAGGACTATGAACACTGTGTCATCTGCCAGGGTCCCAAAATACTCTTCTGTCTCTACAGCTGTGCCATCTTCCTCCAGCACCAGGAGGAAGGGCTCGTCCGCCAGCATCAGGGTGTCCCGGACCTGTGGAATAGGTTATTGATGCTTCTGCCATCCCCATGACGCTACAGAGCTGGTGCACAGGACAGTGCTTCAATCAACTGAGCCACCAGGCCAGGGCTAGATATGTCACATTTTTAATTGATTCACCAATTTAAAATATTTAAAATTTACTTTTAGAGAGAGATGAAAGGAGGGAGAAAGAAGGGGAGAGAAACATCAATGTGCAAGAGATACATTGATCAGTTGCTTGTTGCATGCTGTGGTCTGAAGCCCAGGCATGTGCCCTGACCAGGATCCAACCCAGTAAGTAACCTTTCGGTTCAAAGGCCAACGCTCAATGCACTGAGCCACACCAGCCAGGGTGGATTCATCAATTGATAGACATTTGGTTGTTTCCATTGTTTTGTTTTGTTTTGTTTTTTAATTTTATTGTTGTTGTATTACATCCATCCCTTTTTTGCTCCCCTCTGTCCCTCTCCCCACCCACCCTTTCCCCACAAAGTCAATCCCATTGTTTTTTTTTTAAGATTTTATTTCATTATTTTCAGAAAGAGGGGAAGGGAGAGAGGCAGAGAGGGAGAGAGACATCAATGTATGGTTGCGTCTCACTGCCTCCAGCCACAGACCTGACTGGAGACCTGGTTTGCAACCTTGTTATGTGCCCTGGCTGGGGAATCAAACCTGCGACTTTTGGGTTCACAGGCCGGCACCTTATCCACTGTGCTACCAGCCAGGGCTTGTTTCCATTTTTTAAGTATCATGAATACTATTCATGACATGAGCATTCATGTACAAGCTTTTGGGTGAACATATGTTTATTATCCTGGGGATATGCCTAGGAGTGACCTTGCTGAGTCATATAATTAACCCCATTTTTAACTTTTTGAAAAACTACCAAAC
The DNA here is from genome assembly GCA_004026585.1 of Noctilio leporinus. Lineage (NCBI taxonomy): Eukaryota > Metazoa > Chordata > Mammalia > Chiroptera > Noctilionidae > Noctilio > Noctilio leporinus. Next base: position 150,779 of record PVIW01003393.1, read on the forward strand.
TGTTTTCAAAAGCAGCTGCTTTATTTTATATTCCCACCGGAAATGTATGAGTTTCTCCACAACTCCATCAACACTTGTTATCGTCTGTCTTTTTTAGTTTAGCTGGTCTAGTAAGTATGAAATGATTTTGGTTTGCATTTTCCTAAAGACAAAGATGTTGAATATATTTTCATGTGTTGGTAGCCATTTATATATCTTCTTTACAGAAACATCCACTAAAACCTTTGCACATTTTAAATTAAGTTGTCTTTTTATTGTTGAGTTACAAGTTCTTTATATATTCTTGATACTAGACCCTGATGAGATATGCGATTTACAAATATTTTCTCCCATTCTTTCTCTTTGACTGCCTGTACTTTGGTGCTATATCTAAGAAACCAAGATTATGAAGACTTATACCTATGTTTTGTTCTAAGGGTTTTATAGTTTTAGCTCTATATTTAGCTCTTTAATATATTTTGACTGAATTTTGTACACAGTGTGAGGTAGGGATCCAACTTTGTTCTTTTGCATGTGGATATCCCATTGTCCCATGAAAATTTGTTGAAAAGAGTATTCCTTCTCCATTGAATGGTCTTGGCACCATTCAATGTCAAAAATCAATTGACCATAGATAGATATATGGGTTTATTTCTGCACTTTCAATTCTATTCCATCAATTTGCATGTCTTATGGACTGAATTGTATATTCTCAAAATTATATTCTGAAGACATAAGTACTAGTGTCTCTGAATGGGAGACTGTGTGTGGAAGTAGGGTTTTTAAAGAGGTAATTTAAAATTAGGTCATTAGGGTGGGGCCCTAATCCCATATTACTGGTATCCTTATAAGAAAGGAAGAGGCCCTGGCTGGGTGTCATTCTGATATACAAATGTTGCAGTTTTGATCCCCAGTCAGGGCACATACAAGAATTAACCAATGAGCCCTGACTAGCATAGTTCAATGGATTGAGCACCAGCCTGCAGACTGAAGGGCACGGGGGGTGGGGTGGGGGGGTGGGTGGAATTTTCCTAGTTGGGGGCATTTGAGAGGCAACTAATTGATGTATCTCTCCTGCAACAATGTTTACCTCTCTTTTCTACTTCCTGTCCTCTCTTCTCTAAAAATAAATAAAATCTTTTAAAAAAATAATCAAAGCCCTGGCTGGTGGCACAATGGATAAGGTGCCGGCCTGTCAACCCAAAGGTCGCTGGTTTGATTCCCAGCCAGGGCACATAACCAGGTTGCAAGCCAGGTCTCCAGCCAGGTCTGTAGCTGGAAGTAGGTGAAAGGCAACCATACATCGATGTCTCTCTGCCTTTCAGCCTCTCTCTCTTCCCCTCTCTCTAAAAATGATAAATAAAATCTTTCTAAAAATCAGCCAGTGAATCCATGTTTCTCTCTCTTTCTCTCTCAAATCAATCAACAACAACAAAAATAATAAAAATGAAAGGAAGATAGGACAAGAAAAGTACAGAGAAGAAAGACCATGTGCACAGAGAAATGGCCATTTACAAGCTAAGAAGAGAGGCCTCAGAAAAAACCAACCCTGAAATCACCTTTATCTAACTTGCAGATTTGAAAGAAAATAAACTTCTGTTATTTAAGTACCAGCCTGTAGTACTTTGTTATAACAGCCCTAGCAAACTAATAGTGGATCTATCCTTATATTAATACCACAGTCATGATTACTGACTGTACCTTTATTTTTTTTTCCCTAGATTTTATTTATTATTTTTAGAGAGAGGGGAAGAGAGAGAAGCAGAGAGGTATAGAGACATCAATGTATGGTTGCCTTTCACCTGCCTCCAGCTATGGACCTGGCTGGAGACCTGGCTTGCCACCTGGTTATGTGTCCTGGCTGGGAATCGAACCAGTGACCTTTGGGTTTGCAGGCCAGTGCCTTATCCACTGTGCCACCAGCCAGGGAATAAATTGAAATTTAGATGCAGAATGAGATTTTACTTAGTACAAAGTACCTCCCTAGAAAAATAATAATTTTACATAGGGAAGCCTGACTGTACCTTTCTATTCAAATATTCAAAGTTAAACAGTACTGTGACAAATCAAAATTATATGCAATTAGACAATTCTAAAAGAAAAGAGAGTAAATGAAACAACTGGTTTATAATCTTCAAAACAGTCAAGGCCATAAAAGTCAAAGAAATTGAGAAACTTTCAGATTGAAGGAAACTAAAGAGATGTACAATTAGGCCCTGGCTGGTAGCACAGTGGTTAAGGCGCCAGCCGGTGAACCCAAAGGTCGCAGGTTCAAATCCCCAGCCAGGGCACATGACCAGGTGGCAAACCAGGTTTCCAGTCAGGTCCATGGCTGCAGGCAGGTGAAATGCAACCACACATTTATGTCTCTCTCCTTCTCTGCCTCTCTCCCTTCCCCTCTTTCTAAAAATAATGAAATAAAATCTTAAAAAAAAAAAAAAAAAAAAAGATTGAAGGAAACTAAAGAGATGTACAATTAGGCCCTGGCTGGTAGCACAGTGGATAAGGCACCAGCCTGCGAACCCAAAGGTCGCAGGTTCGATTCCCCAGCCAGGGCACATAACCAGGTTGCAAACCAGGTCTCCAGTCAGATCTGTGCCTGGAGGCAGGTGAAAAGCAACCATACATTGATGTCTCTCTCCCTCTCTCCCTTCCCCTCTTTCTAAAAATAATGAAATAAAATCTTAAAAAAAAAAAAAAAGAGATGTACAATTAAAGAGAATACTTGATCCTGGTCTTTTTTTACAAAGCACATTATTGGGACAATTGAATGAAGTTTCAAGATCAAATGGTAGTAGTCATGTAATATTGTCCTTTCCCAGATTTTGATGGTTGTATTGTGGTTATATAGAAGAATATTCTTCTTTGGATGAAGTATACATTGAGGTATCCAAGGATGATAGACATCAGGTTGGCAACTTACTCTCAAGTGATGCAAAAAGTCTTGTATTTTTCTTGAAACTTTTGTTAGTTTAAGACTGTGTCAAAATTAGCTAGTTTTTTTTTTTTTTTTTTAAAGAAAATCCTCTAATGACTTACAGTTTTTTGTTTGACTTACAGGTTTTTAATATGAAACCCAACTGTTTTGTGCCATAGCCAATAAGGGGCTTTATGCCCTGATTTCTGCCACCTGTATCTCCTTATCCTCTCTTCCCTCACTTTCTCTGCTTTTTCTTTCTGTTGCTAAATTTGGAAAGGTAGGTAAACGGATGTCCTCCTTGTTCTGCTTGTAAGATTCACCACTGACCTATGGTTCATCTTAAAATGCTGAATCCTCACTGCTGTTTCTCCCTGCATCAGCTGGAGTTGGGAAATAGGAATTCCCAAACTCAGTGGCTATCAGAATCTCCCAAAGAACCTGGTTAAAATGATAATCCCTGCACCTCACTCATGACCTAATCAGTCTCGGGGAGCAGTCTGGGGAGCCATGTGTTAACATGGCCATCTTAATGCATAAGGTGTTCCCCGAATTGCAGTCTAGACTCAGATGCCAAAGAGCACTTTTATTTTTCAGAAGAACGTGTATGCAGTTCCCCACTGTAGCAAATTATGCATTTGAATTTTCTACATTTGGAGAAATCTTAAGGGTCAGCACATCCTGAGTGCAATGGTGAAGCCTTTCCCTGGGAAAACCACCTTCTTGAACTTGGTATCCCCCTGCTAGGTAAGTATCAAATGCCAAAGAGCATACTTTTGATTCAAGGCACGAGAAATGTAGTCCATCACAACCAGAAGCCTGAAAAGAGAGGAAAACTTGGCTTCCAGGAAGACTGGGCCTAATCAGAGAAATAGGGGAGGAGAACCTAGAATAGAGGGTTAGGTCAGCTATGATTTCTATATGCTAAGCAGTCTAGTAATTGGAAGCCTATTTCAAACACTTGATCTGTGTCAGGGCCTGGACTTCCAGGTGAGCAGGACCCCACCCACAGGTGCTGATAAACTAGCAGGACAGGGAAGCACAAGACTAATATGGAGTCAGAATAGATGATGCTATAGGCAGGGCAGTGGGAAAAGGTACCCCCACCAAATGGAGAGGGAGCCTAGAAATGGGGAAAGATATCACTACCATTGACAAGAGTTGTATATGCTTGGTTTCCTCCTCTGGAAGCTTACATAATTCATGGTTTGAAGGAAGTCTTTCACAGCCACTAAAAAGTATTATGTGGAATGCCAATTCAGGAAATGGACTGAGGAGAACTGCTCTGGCTGAAGGGAGGAGATGGGGAAAAGACAGTGTAAAAGCTTACCCATTTCCCCAACTTTGGGCACTTCTACAGTTTAAGAACAACTGGAAAATGTAACTTAAGGATCCTTCCAAAAGGAAAATATGCTCTGGGCCCTGGATAGATAGCTCAATTGGTTAAAGCATTGTCCCCATACACCAAGGTTAGAGGTTCGATCCTAGGTCAGGGCACGCATAAGAATCAACCAATGAATGCATTGGTTAGTAGAACAACAAATTGATGCTTCCCCCACCCTCGCTTTCATCTCTCTCTTAAATCAATCAATAAAAAGAAGAAAATACACTCTGAAAATACCATTGATTGTTGGTATAAGAAGGCAATATACTGCTCTCCCCCTATCAACAAACAACATCACTAATCATTGAACAGCACTCCAGGCAGGCACTACCAACCCATTCAAGCTGGCATCAGAAAGGAAATCTTTTCACCATATAAGCCATGAACTCTATTCTTGCTGAACTCCCAGCTCATGATCTGGAGGACAGACGCAGCTAGCAGGGCTAACTCCAAGCCAAAGCCTCAGTGGTTCAGCTGTGCAGAGGTTAGGCCCGCCCCTCACCTTGTGCAGGAGGTCCTCCAGACTGTGCGCCATGATGCCCTTCCGCACACTTCGGTCACTGGTGCTCACTCTGCAGGGCCGGGCCCTGAGGGCCTGCTGGCTGGGACACAACAGCAGCTGCTGGGCCACTACCGAGGTGCTCACTGCCACATACCTAGGGGTGATGTGGGGCATCAGAATAAGCTCTCTGCTGCTTCCTAGCTCTCACCCCATCCAATCACAGAGTAACTGGCTTCCCAAACCTTCTAGGCTAAGCTTACTATATTCTTCTTCCCTTACCACCTACCAAGCTAGCTGTAGATAGTCTTAATCAAAAGTCAGCTAAATCAGTACCAGTGCACCTCAGACTTCAATAGGCATATAAGTCCTCTGGGGATCTTAGTGAAAGGCAGATTCTAATTCAGTATCTCTGGGTGCAGTTTGAGATTCTGTATGTTTGGTAAGTTCCCAAGTGATACTGACTCTGCTGGTTCCCAGGCTACGAGGAGGCACAAGGTGACAGAAGATCCACCCCATATTCCCCCGCTTCCACTCTCCTTACTAGGCCTCCTCCTTCTCACCTGTAAAGTGAATGAAGTGGTGAAGCCAACATGATCCTAAGGTATTTTTTAATTTTGACATACACAATGTAGTACCAAAGGAGTGGAGAGAACCTAGGTTTTGGAATCAGGCAAGCCAAAGTTTGAATCCTGGCCCCACTACCCATTTGCAAGGTGATGAGAGCATCCGATCTGTGCTTTAGTCCCCATCTATTAGTTTGTATAATAATCCCTACTTCCCAAAGTAGTGGTGAGGTTTAAACAGGATCAAGGAAGAAAGCACCAAGCACAGTGTGGGGGTAGTTGGGGGTTGTGCACCAGGGTTAACACCATCTGAGGGTTTGTTGGAAATCTTGGATTGACTCCAGACTCCTGAATCAGAATCTGCATTTTATCAAGAAACCCAAGTGAATTATGTGCCACTGGAATTTGAGGAGTTCTGCCCTACAGCTCACAGGTAGATCCCCTTCCCCTCCACCACTGGCTCTCCTCACCTGGAGAGGGACTTGGGGTGAAGAAGGCTGAGGGACTTCATGGCATATTCCATCCTTGTCAGCAGGACTGTGTTCGACCTGGAAAGAAAAGTAGAAACAGCTCATTATGGTGGGCTGGGAGGGTTTCTTCTCTCTTACCATTTGACACAGTACAACCCCAACCCCATCCAGCAAGCTTCCATTCTGGTCTCCCCTCTCAACTCACAGACACCTTCTGTAGCTCTTCTCCTGTCCAACCCCATACACACCACCTGTGACCAAGCTGGGCACCCCCAGGCTCAGCCCCACTCAGCAGGGGCTCCACCCTCCCCAGTACCACTCACTCCATGTTTCTCTGACTCTGGTTCTGGTCACACTGGTCAGGGATCGATCGTAAGTTGGGGCTAATGACGTCCAACCTGGTTAATTCCTTCCTGGGAGCAGAGTCCACTTGACGCTGGCTAGATGTGAGTCATACCACCTCACGCTGCTGGGGACTGTTCCTCCCCTGCAGCCCAGAGACTTCAGAGGCCAGGTAGCCCAGTCTAAGCCTGCTTCTGCCCGTGGGTCCTTGAGCAATCCTAACCTTCCTGAGGTTCCCCACTAACTTAACAGGACTTTCTGAAATGAAGGAGGCATTCTAGATCTGTTCTATTTCTGGAGATACAAGCCTCGTGGCGATTGAGCGCTTGAAATGTTGCTGGTACACACACCTAAGGCACTAGATTTCTAATTTATTTAATGTTAACTAATTTAAGTTTAAAAGGCTACTGTGCCTTATGACTTCGGCAGCCATACTGGACAGCACAGCTCTAGCTGACCTTGGGCTCACCTGCCACAACCTCATCTCTTAAACCGCTATGCTCCAGCGCTTGCATGCTCCCAGAACTCCCACGGGCAGCTCCCTCCACCTGCAACGCCTTCCTCTGGCCAGGGCCAAATGTCTGCAGCTTTGAAGCACCAATTGCATGGCCTCCCACTCCTTGGAAAACCTTCTTACATGGCTCACAGAATTTCCCCTTCACCCTGCCTTTCCTGTTTCCTAGACAAGTGTCTGTTTCTGCCTTCGTGCCTATTCCCCGGGGGCCTGGCCCTGAGATGTTCTCCCCAATCCTGGTCCCCAGCACAGAGAGGGCTTGGCACAGACCAAAGGGCTTCAAGCAGTGGCCATGGAAGAAAAGCCGCCTCCCCATTCAGGTAAAAACGCTCCTCTTCCCAGCAACTTGGGGAAGGGGCCCCTCAGGCCTGCCTAGCCTCTCCCCCACTTTGCACTACCCAGGTCAGCTTGTTTTGGCCTCACTCCTCACTCCCACTTTCTATCCGTAGCAAAACTCTGCCAAGCCCCATCTCACCTGCTCTTCCAGAGCCAAAACACCCTCAAACAAAATACTCCTTACCTCCCCCTCAGTCTCCTAACCTCTTTACAATACCGCCCGGCTCAGCCCCGCTCTCCCTCCACTTTATTTCTAGCTCAGGGAAGCCCCTCCCCTGGCCTTCAGCGCCAGCTGGGGTAAAGAGCGCTGCGGTGAGTGCAGTTCTCACCCTTGGGATTTCTGGCCAGCCAGACATCCAGAAAAGGCCCGAGGGGCAGGGAGGAGACAGGTTAGGGCAGCTTTGGGACAGGGTCTGGCCCAGGACGTGGTATCAGGCACAGAGGGCACAGAAACCAGGCCCTTGAGGACTGTGGTTCTAGCTCCGCCCACAGTAGCTGTTTGAGTGTAGACCAAGTTGCCTTACATCTGTGACCTTCTGTTTCTCTCCCTGTACAGCAGGGAGTAATGATTCCTGTGTCAAAGGATGGAGGTGAGGATTCTTGATAATAAAAGCAAAAGGCTTTGCAACGAAGATACTTAATAGGTAGAAGAGAATATTGGTGTTAATATAATTATTTAATAATAGTGGAGGCTAATACTAGTTGAAATGTGTACTGGTTTAGAGGGTAAGATCTATGACCCAGAAATGCTACTCCTAGATAGATTGATAGGTAGGTAGAAAGAGATAAATAGCTATCTATTCCTAGGTATGCATGTATAATCTCCAAAAGATAAAAATGTATGTCTTTTACAGGAGTGTTTATTAGCATTATTCATAATAGCCAAAAGTTAGAAAGAATCTAAATGTTCATCAGTTTGCGAATGGATAAAAACTGATATATCTATAAATAAAATATTATTCATCAATAAAAAGGATAGTTGCTATTACATGAACTTTGAAAATGTAGGCAAAGTGAAAGCAGCCAGCCACAACAGATCACACATATATTTTTATGATTTCACGTGTATGAAATGTCCAGAATAGGCAAAACTATAAAGGCAGAAAATATATCAATGGTTGCTAAGAGCTGGGGCTGAGGAACAAGATGGGAATGAGAAGTGACTGTTAATGGGTACGGGGTTCCTTTCAGGGGAGACAAAAATGTTTCACTCCATAACCTAATCACAGTTTATTTTGGCAATGGTTGCACAATCCTGTAAGTATACTAAAACCCATTGAATTGTATGCTTGAGTGGGAGAATTGTATGGTATGTGAATAATATCTAAATAATGCAGTTTTTAAAATATTTTATTTATTTTTAGAGAGAGGGGAAGAAAGGGAGAAAGAGAGGGAGAGAAACATTGATGTGAGAGAGAAACATCCATCAGTTGCCTTTCCTATGTACCTTGACTGGGAACTGAACCTGAAACACAGGCATGCGCTCTGACTGAGAATCAAACCTGCGACCTTTTGCTTTGTGGATTCTGCCCAACCAACTGAGCCACACTGGTCAAGGCAATACTGCAGTTTAAAAAAAAAAAAGAGTCCAAGCTCACCTTTCTTTTAGTGAAAGGTTTTTCACACCAGTGAGTGCATCAGAATCAGCTGCAAGGTTTGCTAAAATTCAGGTTGCTAGGCTCCACCCCAGAGTTTCTGAACTCAATAATATGGCTGGCATGGAACCTAAGAGAATGTATTCCTAACAAATTCCTAGGTGATGCTGAGGCTATGGCTACTTAGGTACAATATTTTGAAAATCATCAGTCTAGCACCAGCTGTGTGATATAGTTTCTCTAAGCTTCAGTTGGAAGTGACAAATCGAGATAATCATAAAACCTACTTGCAGTAGAGCTTAGTACATTTATCAGGCTCAATAAATAACTATTGTAATTCTAATGATCATTGTTATTATTATTTTAAAGATTTTATTTATTATTTTTAGAGAAAGGGGAAAGGAGAGAGGCAGAGAGGGAGAGAAACATCAATGTATGGTTATCTTTCACCTGCCTCCAGCTACGGACCTGGCTGGAGACCTGGCTTGCAACCTGGTTATATGCCGTGACTGGGAATTGAACCAGGGACCTTTGGGTTCACAGGCCAGTTCCTTATCCACTGTGCCACCAGCCAGGGGCTTATTATTATTATTTAGATTTAAATCCTTTCTTGGAGGAGCTCCCAGTCAGCCATCATTTATATGTGCCAACCTTCCTAGGACTGAGAACATACCAGGAAACAAGGTAGCCTTGTCCCACACTTCAAGGAGCTGATATTACTGGAGGAGAGGGGAGCTCTGACCATGAACAAATATGCAAATAAACAAAACAATTTCAGATAACGATGTTCTGGAAAGAAAACTAAACAAAGTGATATGATAGCAAATGGCTGGAGAACTAGATTTGCCTTGGATTTAGGAAAGTCTGATGGGAGGTAAGCTTTCAGCTAAATCTTGACTGGTGGGAAGCCAGTCTTTTGAAGCCCGGGAGTGACTTAGTTCATTTGGGCTGCTATTTTAAAAATACCATGGATTAATGGTTTATAAACAATAAATTTATTTCTCACAATTCTGGAGTCTGGCACCTGTAGATTTAGGGTCTAGTGAGGACCAGCTTTCTAGTTCACAGACAGACCTCCTCTCTCTGTGTCCTCCCCTGGTAAAGGGGCAATGAAGTTTCTTTTGTAAGGACAACTAACCCCACATCCCCAAAACTCCACCTCCAAATTCCATCACATTTGGTATTAAGTTTCAAACATAAGCTTGGCTGGGGAGGGGTGGGTCTGGGGGGATGGGGAGGGAGGCACATACATTGAATCTATAGCATTCTGCCTGGGCCTAGAAGCCAGTCAGTCTTTCCTAGTCCTGGGAGGAACATCCTCCCCTCTCCTGACCCAGGCCAAAGAAACATCAATGCGAAGGATTTAAGAAGGGAATGAGCAGGCTGTGGAGACAGAAACACAAATTGCTAAACTTTAAGGCAGAAGCAGACCAAGAATCAGAAGAAAAATATAAGCAAAAAGTTCAGGGAGAAAGTTGGGGGAAAGAGTTAAGACCACTCCCTTGGATATTCACACCACAAACATTTATTGAATGTTCAACATGGGCTTAGTGTCTCATGATAGACAAATTGATGACTCAGAAGCACTGTGGCCCTGACGAACACTGGGTAGTGCATCATGGACCTTGTACACAATAAAGACAAAGATAACCACAAGCCAAAGACAGAGAATATCTGCCAGAGGTGTGAGGGTGGGAGGTGGGTAGAGATGGAGGGAAGAAATGGGAGAATGGCTCCATGAACCAGAAGATTCTTCGAAGTGCTTAGGAAAAGAGGATGGTTTTGGCTCAGTTGGATTTTTTCAACAGCATTTCTTGAGCTTTTACACTGTACCAGGCATAGTGAGCTACTGGGGACACAGATGATTCTACTCTCATCCTTCTCATTGAGGAGATCACATTCTAACGGGTGAGGCAGATGTCTAAACAGGTTCTCAAACTCTAAAGAGCATAAAATCATTTGAGACACCTTGGAGTTAAGGTCTAGCTATGACTCAAAATTGAGAAACCAAAAAAATTATACGTTCAACTATGTTAAAAAATACAATGTTACACTTGTAATACTATGAGTAAAGTCAAAGATGTACAATAAATGGGAATAATATATTGCAACTAATGTTAAAGGCAACAGGCCAGTCCCTCCCCTCTTTCCCCCTTCCCTCCCTCTTCTATCTATATATAAGTAAGAAGACCAACAACATAGTAGAAAAATGGGCAAAGAGTATGAACACAGTTCAGGGAAATGAAATACAATGACCCTGAAACATATAATGAGATGTTTAATGTTTTTCAGATAATGTAACTTTCTTATTTTATGTATTTATTTTTCATTGGGGTAAAATGCACTGAACAAAATTAACTATTTTAAAAGTGTACAGTTCAGTAACATTAAGTACTTTCACCTTATTGTGCAACCATTACCACATTAATCTCCAGAACTTTTTCATCTTCCTTTTCATTTCTGTACTTTTTATTTTTTTTAACTTCTTTTTTGTTATTTTATTTTATTTTATTGTTGTTGTATTACATCCATCCCCTTTTTGCTCCCCTTCATTTCCGTACCTTTTAAACAGTTCTTGGTTCTCTCCTCCCCCAGTCCCTGGCAACCATCCTTCAACTTTCTTCCTGTACATAATTCTTTCATGGCCTTGGCATTTTTAAAAAAGATTTTATTTATTATTTTTCAGAGAGGGGAAGGGAGAGAGGCAGAGAAGGATAGAGACATAAACGTATAATTGCCTTTCACCTGCCTCCAGCTACGGACCTGGCTGAAGACCTGGTTATGTTGCCCTGGCTGGGAATTGAACCAGCGACCTTTGGGTTCACAGGCTGGTGCCTTATCCATTGTGCCACCAGCCAGGGTGGCCTTGGCATTTTTTGAAGAGCACAGTTCGCTTATCTTGTAGAACATATCTCAATTTGAGTTTATCTGTCACCTATCTCTTCATTATTAGATCCAGGTTAGTAGTTTTGGCAAGAATATGACAGAACTGCCCCTGGCCAGTGTGGCTAAGTGGCTTGAACTCTGGCCTGCAAGCCAAGGGGTTGCTATGCAATTCCCGGGTTGGGGCACATGACTGGGTTGCAGGCCAGAGGCAACCACACATTAATGTTTCTCACCCTCTTTCTCCCTCCCTTCTCTTCTAAAAATAAAAAAAATATCACAGAACTGATGCTGCGTATTGGGAGGTACAGGCTGTCTTTAATGCTCAAAGTTGACTTTGATTACTCGGTTAAAGGGACACGCACAAGTTTTCTCCCAAATTTACCGTCTTCTCTTTGCAAGGATTATGTAATTCATGGGTAGAGACTGTGTGATGTGTGCTCTTGGGAAAGCCTGAGAACCCTTCCAAGAATCAGTCTCCCACCTGTGAAGTAGGGATAGCGGCTTCTTAAACTCATATTAGGGTTTAAGAAAGTGAAAGTGTTCAAAAGGACCCTGCTCCAGGCAGAAGGCAAAAGGTGGTAGCGCAGGTGTATGGAGGCGACAAGAATACGTTCCTGTGCCCAAAAGAGGCGGCCGGGCCTGAGCTGGGAGAGGCCGCGTGGGCGGGAACAAAGTGACCATAGAGTCGGTCCTCCCGAGGCAGAGGGGCCGGAAGTTGTCTTCTTAGAACCGTGAGACTGTTGGGGTTCCGGGGCTGAGAAGGGGCGAAGGGAGTGTGCAGGCGGCCGAGGGTCGGCAAGAGGGGCTCCAGGGTTCTGGGCCAGGCCGATGGCGTCTCGGGCAGGACCGCGAGCTGCCGGCACTGACGGCAGCGACTTCCAGCACCGGGAGCGTGTCGCCAAGCACTACCAGATGAGGTATGAAGTAAGGCGAGGAGCTCTGAGGCCTCCCTGGCCGGAGCCTGGGGAGCGACGACCCCCCCTACCCCCCACCCCCGCCCGCCTCAGGCTCTTACCCCTCAGCCAGTCCCCGCTCACCTGCCAAGTCCCCTCCTCCCGTGACGGTCCCCAATCCTGGAGAGCCCAGTCGCTCCCGTGGGCCCACCCCTTGATCAGCCCTGTGCCTTGAAGGGGCGCAGACTGTCCTGGGCCCTAGTCATGGTGATGCTGGCGGGGTTCGCTCTGTGACCTCTGGAACCTAATTTGTAATTGACCTTCAGTTTCCTCACCCGCAAAAGGGGAAAAAAGTAATCGACATTTTAGGACTGGGTGAATTGGGTAGTAATTTGTATAAAGGACGTAGCATATAAGATCTAGCACAAAATACGAGTCTGCCTAACACATGGTAGCTGTTATATTTGGGGCCCATTTGGGATTTGGGGACTACTGTAAAGGCCAGCCTTTCCCTGCCTAAAATGAATTTTATAAACACCCCCACTTAAGAGGTATTTCTACATTACCCCTTCAACAGACATTTATTGAGCTTCAACCCATCATGCATCTTGAGTTAGGCACTGAGAATATGTGAGCAAAAGTAGACCTGGTCTTTGTATGCAAATAAAAAGCTTATTAACAACAACAACAACAAAAAATGGCCCCTAATCTTAATGAATCTTGAAGTCAAGAGATTACTGACTTTCCCCTTTTCATATTTTCTATAATGAATATTTTAAAAATAATCTTTCAAAAAGATTTTCTTAAATCCATTTTTCTTTACCAGAATGCTTTTTTGTATCTTTCCCGAATTTTCAAAAATGACAAACTCCTTGTACCCTCACTTCATTCTTATCCTTAGGACCCCTGCCTAAGGGCACCTCACAATCCAAGCAAATATTTTCATGCCTCCCAAGAGCAGAAACTGTTCTCCAGTATATGAAGAGGATCCATTTAGGACCTGAGAGGGAAGAGTGAAAAATAACGTACCTCCTTTAGATGAAGCAGTCTACTCCAGCTGGGGAAGTATAAGCAGCCTGAGCTGGTTTTCTCACCACCAATACCTCCTTCATCTAGGCTATACTCCTAGGGTGCAAGGTCTTTCTAAACACAACTCAGAGTCACTCTTCTGCCTTTTAATGGACTCTTCATAGTCTGCAGTTTCATATTCCTGCTGCTCCCCTCCCCTTTATAATGTATTCCTGCCGTACCCAACCACTGGCTCTCCTGGAACACAGATGGATGTGTCTTTTTGCCTGCATGCAACTACCTCTGCTTGGAATGCCCATCTCCACTCACCCCTCAAAGCATAGCCCAAATATCACCCTCTAAATAGCCTTTTCAGATATCCCATCCGAGTCAGAATTGATTAGTACTCCCTGTGATCCTATGTATCTTGCTACATATATTTACTAGAGTTCTTATAGTTTGTTTTCTATTTTATTTCTCTTCCTCTGTTCCTTGTGGCCAGCCTTTAGGCAGGAATTGTATTTTATTCACATTTGTATACCATTGTCCAGTATTCTTTTTTTTTTTTCTTTTAATTTTATTGTTGTTGTATTACATCCATCCCTTTTTTTCTCCCCTTGTCCAGTATTCTTGCCTGGCATATAGTTGGTCAGAAAATATTGAATGAAAGGTACTTCTCCCTCTGCTCTTCCCCACAGTGTGACTCTCAAGTATGAAATCAAGAAGCTGATCTACGTGCATCTGGTCATATGGCTGCTACTGGTTGCCAAGATGAGTGTGGGACACCTGAGGCTCTTGTCACATGATCAGGTGGCTATGCCCTATCAGTGGGAGTACCCGTATTTGCTGAGCATTGTGCCCTCTCTCTTGGGCCTCCTCTCCTTCCCCCGAAACAACATTAGTTACCTGGTGCTCTCCATGATCAGTATGGGGCTCTTTTCCATTGCTCCCCTCATTTACGGCAGCATGGAGATGTTCCCTGCTGCACAGCAACTCTATCGCCATGGCAAGGCCTACCGCTTCCTCTTTGGGTTTTCTGCCGTCTCCGTCATGTACCTGGTGTTGGTGCTGGTGGTTCAAGTGCATGCCTGGCAGTTATACTACAGCAAGAAGCTCCTAGACTCTTGGTTCACCAGCACACAGGAGAAGAAGCGTAAATGAAGCCTGCCTGATGGACTGATCTCCAGGCTGAATCCTAGCCCTCACACTGAGAGGAGTAAGAGAGTATAGGAGCTGTTCTAAAATCTCCTTTGGTAATGGTAGCAGCTGGATGTTGAAAACTAGTGCAAACTAGGCCCAAGTTCTGGAAAGCTGCTATGTTGTCATCAGCTGAGGTGGCAAAACTGTATTTAACTTATTCTTGGTTGGCTGGGACTGGGTGAAGAACAGCTATAAATCAAACTTCAGCTAGTTTAAGTTGGAGCCCTTCAGGATTTTTCTTTTAAGACCGAGTCTCATCCTTGCCTCTTCTTAGTCATTCTCTGCATTTCCATCCATTATCCCTCAGCCACCGAGACCCAAGGAAATGAAGAATAAACCAAATTCTACTGTAATCTATGGTTCCTTGGGCAAGAAGCATTTAGGAGGCTGCTTTCTCTGAAGGCTGTCTCTGTTATAAAGCATTTTAATAAAAAAGAACTTCAATAAAGTTATAACTGCCCTGTCCACCCTGTGTCTTGTGTTTGGGATCTAACAGTGAATGATTCATTGCTTGAGTGGCTTTAGACACTAGGAGATAGGTGGAAGCTCCCTGTGAAACCTGGCAGTGGCCATAGAGAAGTGAACTGGGTGTAAGTCCTAGTTGCTACCCTGCATCTGATTAACAGGAACTGTCATGGGTCTATAATCTCTCCACCTATAAAATGGTCCATTCTCATTTATCCAGTTTGGGTAATGGAGTTTCCTTTTGCTTGTATATTCATGTTTATCATTTGGTATTAACAGTATCAGTTGTTTGAAACAGTAGTTTGTCTAATCTGTAGGGGATACTTTCCAAGATCCCCAATAGATGCCTGAAGCTGCAGATAGTGCCAAACTCAACATGTAGTATGCTTTTTTCCATATACATACATACTTATGATAAAGTTTAATTTATAGATTAGACACAGTAAGACATTAGCAACAATAATAGAATAATTATAACTGTACTGTAATAAAAGCTGTGTGAAGGTGGTCTCTGCAGGATTTCATCATGCTATTCAGAATGGTGGGCAATTTAAGCTGAGTTATTTATGGAATTTTTAATATTTTTGGACTGTGGTTGTAGGTAACTGAAACAACAATACTGTACTACATTATTGTATCCAAATGAATTTTAAAGTATCTGTGTATGAAGGGAATATGCAATCTATGTGAAACATACAAACATGAAAACTAATAAAAAATATTTAATGGTGTGGAGCAGATAAGTTAAAAATAGAAGTGAGCGTTGGCTGGGTAACTTGGTTAAAGGTGTCCCCATAAGCAGAGGTGGATTTGATCCCAGGTCAAGGCAAGTACAAGAACTAACTAATGAATGCTTCAGTAAGTGGAACAACATATAAATGAATGTTTCTCTCTCCCTCCCTCTCCTGCTTCTCTCTCAATTAAAAAAAATAGAAGTGAAAAACAGATTTGTGAACTAAAGGCGTTTTCACACCTAATTGTGACACAGTAAAATACTGCTTGAAAGATGTGGGTCCCTTTGCTGTTACCCACTTGATTGTCTGGCTCAGATCTCTTTTTTTTTTTTTTTTTTTAAGATTTTATTTATTATTTTTAGAGAGAGGGGAAGGGAGAGAGGGAGAGAGACATCCATGTATGGTTGCGTTTCACCTGCCTCCAGCCACAGACCTGACTGGAGATCTGGTTTGCAACCTGATAATGTGCCCTGGCTGGGGAATCGAACCTGCTACCTTTGGGTTCACAGGCTGGCACCTTATCCACTGTGCTACCAGCCAGGGCCTCAGATCTCTTAATTGCAGATCTCTAACCTCTCCAGAGTTAGAGTCATTCTTTTGTTCTGTAAACATTAGGTATGTACTTAGTCACTATTAGTGACTAACTGCTAAATTCTCTTCCTCCAAATGTCCCTTTTATCATATTAAACTCATTGTATCTCAAATTTAATTTTTTGCCATCTACCTCATATTCATTCCTCTTCCTGCAGCTCTGTGCAACTGAGTATATCAGGAGCACAGCTCCGAGTCATCAGGTTTCCACTATGTGTTTTTTTTTTGTTTGTTTGTTTTTTTATATTTTATTTATTATTTTTAGAGAGAAGGGAAGGAAGAGAGGCAGAGAGGGTAAGAGACATCAATGTATGGTTCCTTTTCATCTGCCTCCAGCTATGGACCTGACTGGAGACCTGGCTTGCAACCTGGTTATGTGCCCTGGCTGGGGAATCGAACCAGCGACCTTTGGGTTCACAGGCTGGCACCTTATCCACTGTGCCACCAGTCAGGGCTTTTGTGCTATTTTAAACAACCAAAATCCCTTAATCTTTTTCAGAGATTGCCAAAGTGTCTCAATGCAGCGGTCCTTACCACACACTATCTTAGCAGGACCTTTTATGAATTCCCATGTTGATTCCATGTTTTCCCATTTTCTTTTAAATTTCCCTTTCCTACTCCTTTATTACCCTTCTGCAGCTTTCCACCTCCTTCAAGGAGTGAGAATTCTTTGAATTCACCTGACATTTTTATTTTGCCTCTGTTGACAGAATTATGAGTTTACGTGTTTTGCTCATTGCTCAGTACTTAACAGCGTGCACTCGGAACTTACTGAATGAAGTGCCTTGTCCTACTGTAGACTAAAGCCTGAATGTATTTCATGGGGGAACAAATTAAACCAGTAATTTCAGCCGATGTGCTGAAAGAACTTTTATTTATTTTTTATTTTTGGCTTTAAAAAAAATTTTATTGTTGTATTACATCCATCCCCTTTTTGCTCCCCTCTGTCCCCCTCCCCACCCACCCATTCCCCCCAAAGTCAATCCCACCTGTTGTCCATGTCCATGGTTCCTTTATACTAGGTTCTTATTTTTATTTTAAAAGATTTTATTTATTATTTTTAGAGGGAGGAAGAGAGACATCAATATATGGTTGCCTTTCACCTGCCTCCAGCTACAGACCTGGCTGGAGACCAGGTTTGCAACCTGGTTATGTTCCCTGGCTGGGAATTGAACCTGCGACCTTTGGGTTTGCAGGCTGGCGCCTTATCCACTGTGCCGCCAGCCAGGGCCCAAAAGAAGTTTTAAAACATCCAATACCTGACTAGGGGCACTGACCTCTCTTCCCTTAGATTATCAAATTTAAAAAAAATAGCTAACACAACAATAGCTGTCTGCATAAACATATGGGTTATATAATACAGTTGCATCTTAGTAGTCACATCACATTATAAGGTTATGTCTGATTGGTTAATTCTTGGTACCAGAAATCCTTATATGCAAGTATAAGCACCTGAGTTTTTTTGTTTGTTTTTAAAGATTTTATCTGTTATTTTCAGAGAGAAGGGCGGGGAGGGAGGAAGAAAGGGAGAGAAACATCAATGTATGGTTGCCTTTCACCTGCCTCGAGCTACAGACCTGGCGGGAGACCTGGCTTGCAATCTGGTAATGTACCCTGACTGGGAATTGAACCAGTGACCTTTTGGTTTGAAAGACAATGCTCAATCCACTAAGCCACACCAGCCAGGGCTCCAGGTACATTTTTATATGCTGATGCATCAAAATGAGCATATAAAGGATTTTGCCATTATTAAATGAAATGCTTTACTTTTATCTTGGGTCTGTCTGGCTTTAAAATAGTTTTTGTTGTTTGGTTTCTGAATTCACCTGCCCTTGGGTTTGGCTGGCACAAGTGGCATTAATAGGGTTTCTGTCCTGTATCTCCCTGGCAATGGTGATTTAAACTATTCATTCTTTGGTTGGGTGGAGAGGTATAAACCATTTGTTCTCAAATGTCCTTGCTTAGAGAATATAAGGTCCTGTGTTTCACTAGCTGACTATAGATTGGTCAAATTATTTGACCTTGTTTAATTACTTTGTCTCATTTACCCAGGAATTTTCCTAGCTTCTTACTATCCTATCTCAGAGGAACCCTTAGAAAGCATCTAGTCCATGAGAAAGGCCGTGTGGTGTAATAAAACGAACAGTTTCTGATATTAGACTGACTTCGGTTGGAATTCTAACCAGGTGTTTTACTACCCTTTGCCTTAAGCAAGATACTTGAGCCTCCTTTTTTTTTTTTTAAATTTTTATTATTATTTTTATTTAAGATTTTAAAGCGAAGGGAAAGAAAGAAGAAAGTGGGCAAAAAACAACAAGTGTTGGCGAGGATGCAGGGCAAAGGGAACCCTCATACACTGTTGGTGGGAATGTAGGCTGGTGCAGCCACTGTGGAAAACAGTATGGGGTTTCCTTAAAAAACTAAAAATGGAACTGCCTTTTGATCCAGCAATTCCACTACTTGGACTATACCTAAAGAATCCTGAAACACCAATTCAGAAGAACCTATGCACACCTATGTTCATAGCGGCACTATTTACAATAGCCAAGTGCTGGAAACAGCCTAAGTGCCCATCAGTGGATGATTGGATCAAAAAACTTTGGTACATTTACACAATGGAATTCTATATAGCAGAAAGAAAGAAGGAACTTGTACCCTTTGCAACAACATGG